>CM030860.1:8917406-8969906 GCA_018105865.1 Metaphire vulgaris | reverse complement strand
CAACGTCTCGTGGGAAAACGCTAGAAGCGACATCGCTAAAAATACACGATCACCCGAGACACGGCACGCCCTTACCTGTTCGGTCTTCTGCGTTCATTTCTGACAGAAAATCTATGAAATCCTATTAATCCGTTGGCACTAGTTGCTTGGCCGGTTCAATTGCACTGCTCATGCAGTGAATTTTTTAAAAAAATTTTAATGGCTTTAAAAAGTCATAACCAGCAGCATGTTGGTGTCCAAAACACGAATATATATGACGCATATATGAACATGTATATATATATATATATATATATATATATAATGCAATATGTAATGTAATAAAGGACTTATATAGCGCCTCTTTTATTACTAGTCGGAGGCGCTATGTAAGTAAGCATGCATGTATGTGTGTTTGCTTGCCATTGTGATGCAGCATTTGTATAGCGCCTTTTTATTTCTACTCAGAGACGCTCCCGGATTTTGGGTCGCAAGATAAAGTAGCTAGCGAGACTTTAGTTTGATTTTGAACAGAGCGAGGGAGTAAGAGGTGAGGTCCGAATGGATGAAGTCAACGCATTTCGGAGAGAGAGAGAGAGAGGGCCCAGTCACTGCAAACGCTCGACGCTGAGTTAAAGCAATGAGTGATCTATAGGGGACGTGAACGTCCTAGTAATCAGTTTAGGCGGAGCAGGCGATGTGCAGTGGAAAAAAGTTGTTTGAAAAGCTCAGCGGCGCCTGAAAGAACGAGAGAAGGACGAATGCAATTTTTTAAAATCGTTGTGTCCAGTTATGTCAGAGTTGTGTCAAAAATCGTTGTGTCCACCATGTTGATGACTGGGGATGCATGCCTCCACCGGGGTTCTGGATGACCGTTTTTTGCTTGTCAGCCTATTTTCCGGTGAGTTTAAAACATAGTGAAAAATACTGCGAATGACCTTCTTTTTTCGCTTGTCGGCCTTTTTTGGCAAGGTTTATTAACATTTAGTGGGCAAAACACTAACAGTGACTTTTTTTCTCATTTTTCTTCTTCAAATTGCATCCCCCACCAACTTCCCATAATTTTTTTCATCCCCACCAAGCAGTCCTGGAACCGCCGCATGTTGCGTCCAAGCATAATTATTAATACCTGAACACTGTAAGCTGCTATGAGAATACGAAAAGTGCTGCAGACAGTTAATTAATTATATGTTTCGAATTCAATGCGGTCAGAAATCATCATCATCATCATCATCATCATCATCATCATCATCATCATCATCATCATCATCATCATCATCATCATCATCATCATCATCATCATCATCATCATCATCATCATCATCATCATCATCATCATCATCATCATCATCATCATCATCATCATCATCATCATCATCATCATCATCATCATCATCATCATCATCATCATCATCATCATCATCATCATCATCATCATCATCATCATCATCATCATCATCATTTATTATTTCCAAAGCATAGAAATCATTGAAAGTTACATAATAATAACAACATAATAATAATAACATCTGTATAAGAACTTAATAATAACATGTGTAGAAGAACTTAATTATAATTATTATTACAGTAATAGATTATTAAAATATAACAGTAGTTGATATAACATCCATAGAAGAACTTAATTATTCTACCATAAAATGAAATAGGTGAAAAGGGTACAATTACTGTATATGAAAATAACAAGATACCGAAGGGAACGTACATGAAGGTACCTTAGGTAGAGTAAGAAAAATGAAAAAGTAATAGTTAATAACAAGATCTACAATAGAAAAAATGAATAGGTAAACTAATATTATAGAACAAGTAGATATTTTCAAATCGGAAGCAAATAGATGGTTCTCATTCCTTTCCTCTTTCTGCTGTCGTTATTTTTGATCGCCAAGGGTAGGAGGCTAGGAGCTTTGGAGAGTAAAGATCCGCCAAACCCTTTGACAGGCGCAGACAAACAAATTGGAAATGATTCACTCACGCGCGCGTTTATTTCATGTCGTGAGGTTGCAACCCGATAATGTCTCGATTCTTATTCAATCCTTACAAAATACTTTTGCGACTTTGCAAAACCATGCAAGTACTGCAACATGCTGTGATGATACAAAAACTCGTGTCCTGGAGATTCATCGACTGCTTTTTGTGCAGCGAGCACAACCCTCTTTTCAGTCGTTTTGCTGCATACCCTTTTTTTTAGCCGAACTAGGCACCCGTGAGATGGCCTATGCACTTTCATCCAAGGACACGATTTGTGACTACGATTTTCACTCCTAAACGCCCATCGACTGAATACAAATGCATCCTAAAATGGCGCTGAAGAAATCTCATGATTGTATTGTATTGTATTGTATTATTCCAGTACCATTATTTGAAATTATTTCGAATGTAGTACATTGTCCACGCAGTCTAACATTTTAGGCATATATATATATATATATATATATATATATATATATATATACTAAGTGGCGTGCGTGCGTGAGAGTGCCCGGGCCAAAGTAAATTTGGATGCCTGGGGGGAATCGATAATTTTAAGGATTTTCAAGGGGTTTTCGTGTAAAAAAGTGTTGCCGAGCAAAGAAGGTCGCCGGGTCAATTTGGATGTCCCATCTGGCGGATCCCCCGGGGCAACCGCCCCACCGCTTCCTCTGCACGATACTGTCAATACTAGATCATCATGCTTGTCTAGTTACTCTAGTATAATGACGCTACCTTATTATATTTCAACTTCTTAAATAACAAATAAAAGCAGGGTTTAGCTGCTGTGACACGTCCATTTTATTCTAACCCCATGGGTCATCATCATCATCATCATCATCATCATCATCATCATCATCATCATCATCATCATCATCATCATCATCATCATCATCATGTTATCTGTCCTGGGACAGGTTCAGGGCTCCATTATTTCCATGGGTATACACAAGAATGTTAGGGTTTCAGATACATACTCACAAAGCTCAAGAGTCGGTGAAAGTTATTTATAACAAGGTAGTGATGAGGTCATTCGTGATTTCTCGAATTTTTATGTTAAGGATTATATTAAATTAGTCTAAACCAGAGATGTCCATGGGTTGGATTAACCCATGGGTTGTTTCAGGTTGGGTTGGATTGGTTTGGATTGGTCAGACTTTTCATATTAATGGTGGGTTGGGTCATAAAATAAGTCGTGGTTTAAGAAACTGTAATGTATTACAGTGGGTTGGGTTGGGTCAAATAAACCTATTATCAGCATGGGTTGGGTTGGAGATTTGATGGTTTGGGTTAGATTGGGTTCTAAAAAATGGACCCATGGACATCTCTGGTCTAAACGTCTACAGGTTGAACGAACGTATAATTATTTATCAACTGCTCCGGCATTCTCGGGCATCAGGTATTTAGGAAAGGAAGTAAAACTCAAATTAAAACCTGTAAAACATAGCCTTGCGCGAAAATTATTTAAAGAAGGAAGTAAACTAAAATATTCATGTCTATAAATAGAGCGGTGGAAGTTTGCTACTAAAGCCCCGCAACCGTTCGAGTTAAACCGATCCTTCCGCCCAGCGCTATCATGAATAGCTAAGCTATTTAAGCAGGTTCAACAAGAACTGATGTACAAATAGGATCATGACGACACTAGATGCGAGATCTTCTACAATGTTATCGACTGTCGTTTTGGTCTCAATCTCAAGTGAGTGGAATTTGATTTTAATGTTTTCCTTGGAAGTCAAGACAAGTTTACGAACAATATCTTTCTTAAGTACATTCAACTTAAGCAAATTACTTAAGTTGCTTGCTTTCTGCAATTTAAGAACAGTTATATTTTAAGACAATGGTTTTCAACACATGAGAAATCACAATAGGCCACTTAAGTCATTATTATTATTATTATTATTATTATTATTATTATTATTATTATTATTATTATTATTATTATTATTATTATTATTATTATTATTATTATTATTATTATTATTATTATTATTTTCATTATTATTATTATTATTTTCATTATTATTTTCATTATTATTATTATTATTAAGTTTATTCTGATCTAGAAATAGAACAAAGACCCAATAAAATTGAGTCAAATTGATGAATTTAAATGAAAGCAAATTTATTTTAAGTAAATACTTTCAATTAAGTTTCTGCATTCGTCGTTTTGCTGCTTTGAATCTTTATGCACTGCTTTTATGTGTCATTATCACGAGCTATTCAAATCAAAGTAAACAGTAGTCGAAATTAATTGTCCATTTTAAAAAAATAATCATTAAAGCGTATAACTCTGGAACTGTCTAAAATATGAAATCACCATTGAACAACGTGTCGCTGATTATTTAAATGATTATTCAAATGATTATTCGAATAATTATTTAAATGATTATTCAAATGATTATTCAAATCAATGTGGCGTAAGCTTAGACAGTATAAGACGTTTTGTACATCACTCATGGGCGGCGCACTGCTATTCAGGGTGCGATTTGTGACTGGAGCAGTGGGGGAGAATATTTGGGAGGGAAAAAGAGTTTGGGTGATGTAGTTGTGGGGGAAATGTAGCAGTGGGGGATGTAGTGGTGAAGGGATGTAGCGGTAGGGGGGATGCAGTTGGGCAGTGGGGGGGATCCCCCTTCCCCTACAAATCGCGCCCTGCTCCTACTGGCCCCGTCGGCCCAGGCCGGGGTACTTTTAAAAGTACCCCGGCCCGCCATAGGCAGTGCCGGGGTACTTTTTAAGAAGTAAGGTTAAATTGCTTGATTAAATTTTCAATTTGTGAAATCCTAGTTATGTTTACAATTGCAGTAGGCCTGGCCTATTGCCCCCTTAATATTGTTCTGAAATAAAAGTGTTGTAAAATGCTAATGCTGAAAACAGTCTTACTTCACGTTGTGAATAAACATCTTACAGACCTGAGAGGCATACCTGTGTAACCTTGTGTTAAAAGGACATTTTAAATTCAGTTATTTCTTTATCTATAAATCACATTTGAAAATGAACGTTGGCTAGTTCAGTTAGCTAGGCATCTCGGCCCTCAACGCCCCCACTGCCTCTATATAGACTAGTAGACTGGCCGGGGTAATTTTTATTGTCTTCCGCCGCCTATGTGATATCACTGAAGAAGAGATATATGATCCTACGACATCCTAAAGTATTTCACTCTTAGCAGGGGGAGGGAGGGTTGTCCAAACTATTTTCTGTATTCACAAGGTCCACCGTATATTGATTAATTGCACAAGTGGCCGTATTTGCGTTGTATAGATCGACATTTTCTATTCGTCTTTTCAGTTATTCTTCTGGCTGACGATGTCTTCAGTAGTACTGATCCATGCACCAATCCTATTCGCTTGGGATCCAGCGGCAAACGCAGCATCGCCTACGACCCTGGAACCTGTGATGGCAGACTGTGTGATAACTTCATCAGAGAAGGTTAGCTCCGGTTTAGGGGGACACGTTTAAGATGACGCAGAAATAGCTATACTATGTGTTGGGTGACTGTTAACCCGTGGGTTGGGTCAGACTTTTCCATATTCATGGTGGGTTGGGATGGGTTGGGCCAGAAAATAAGTGATAGTTTAAGAAATGGTAATGTTTCACGATTATAGATCTGCGGATATTATAACATTGCTTAATTAATCGACTAATTGTTAATTTATTTGAACGATTACATTTTTAACGATTAATCAAAATAGCAATCAAAATTCTATTCATAGGGCCTATTAACATTATTTCCAATCATTCTTTTAATTCGCGTTCAATAATAGTTCACAAAGATGAGCGACGTTAATGTGAGTTTGCGTATTTCCTATTATAATATTATGTTGTTTTGGCGTAATCTGTACGGGGAAATAACCAACCAAGAAGTCTGGAAGAGGATAGAGAATAGAAGAAAAACTTGATAAACACTATTCGTACAAGACAAAAGAAGTGGATCGGGCATGTTTCTGAGAGAAGAATCATGCCTATACTAAGAGAAGCACTAGAAGGAAAGATGAAAGGGAAAGCTCAGAAAGGGCGACCAAGGACATCGATGCAGGAGTGGATGTTCGACACTACGGAAAAACAAGTATTCAACCCTGAAGATAAAAGCTCAAGATAGAGAGGAGTGGCGACGCTGGAGTGTGGAACCGGTCTTTGGACAGAGCACCTGAAGAAGAAGAAGAAGAAGAAGAAGAAGAAGAGGAAGAGGAAGAGGAAGAGGGAGAAGAAAAAGAAGAAGGTGTTATCTGTCTGCATGTTTGTCTATATCTGCGTTGTTGTGGTGTGTGTGCGTGTGTGTGATGGTGCGTTGTTGTTGGTGTGTGTGTGTGTGTACGTGTGTGTGTGTGTGGGAAAGGGAGAGGGGGAGCGACTGTTTTGTTTGATCTTTTCTTGCGTCAGAAATCGTCTGTTTGCGCGCATGCGCGTGGGACTGTGAGTGTGTGATCTCGGTTGACTTCCGCATTTCTGAGGTTCCAGTTGACCGCCCACTGATCTATAACTTATCTCTTGGCAAATAGTTCAGCACAGTGTTCGATTTTCCTGTGGGCTAACAACCACACTGGTTTGGGTTGAAGTCGACACTTTGGTCAGGGTCGAACGTTTTGGTTTTCGACTTTCACTGACCGTCAAAAATTTGCGGACAAATTCTTAAAATCCCACTGCTTTATTCAGACGTCTTACCTAATAATAATAATAACAATAATAATAATAATAATAATAATAATAATAATAATAATAATAATGAAAATAATAATAATGAAAATAATAATAATAATAATAATAATAATAATAATAATAATAATAATAATAATGTGAAATATGAAATCACCATTGAACAACGCGTCGTTGATTATTCAAATGATTATTCAAATGATTATTCAAATCAATGATGATGATGATGATGATGATGATGATGATGATGATGATGATGATGATGATGTGATTTAAAGTGGTTTAGAAGGCTAAGTAAGGCTGTGTGAAGACCTAGTCTACTTACCTGGTCTACTCGATCTGGCTTTGTTTGAAACTGAAAGAGGAAGCGTGACTGAACTTTGAGATTATGGCAACTGAAGTTACTTCAACGGTTTAGTAATGACGCTTCAAATGATCATCGACAAAATTCCTTTGATATTACGGTTGTTTCTATGTCAAGCCCTGTCGGTGAAAACCCAGGTGAAAACCTAGATAGGCTTGGCAGGTTTCGACGAATGAGATCTGGTTGAAAGGACAGGTATTTAATAAGTATTAGCTAGGTTTCATGCCATCCAGAGACATGGTTCTTGAATATTAACGCAGTATTGTAGACCTCACTTTGGGAGTCGTCCATGAAGTACGTCACGCTCGAGGGGAGGGAGTCTAATGAAATGTTACGGCTTGTGACAGGAAGTAAAGAGTAACGTGACGTAAAGTGACGTAAAGTGACGTCACACTTTCCGTACATTTATAACCTGATAGCCTGAAATATACGGTGATGTTTTACTTTCTCTTCTGACGGATGCATTCTAACAGAAGATGTCAATGGTGTAGGCCTATAGTTATGAGTAACTAAATTATGCCAGTAACGTTACATTTTAAATCTCGATTGCATTCATAACTGCCGGAAGCCGAATATTTCTATATTTAGCAGTAACGGTTGTTAACGAATGTCTAACCCGGCAGTTTTCATGACATATTTGTGAGAAGGGAACCGAGTTGCACGAATCTAACGACAGTCCCTTTAGAATGAATAAATTGCAATAAATTACAGCCTACAGAAGGGGTGGGCAAACTACGACCCGCGGACCGCGTGCTGCCCGCCATGGGATTTCACACGCGGCCCGCAAGACATTTAAAAATCTGCATACGAGAGGCAGAAAGTGATCTGATTCGAAACTATTTTAGGGAAAGATTTGATATTATTTTATGGAAACATGACACTTTATTTTAAAACTTGATATTTGAGCGCAGTGTTTTATCCAGGCCTGTTAGTGAGAGATTCCCCCAAGCCTCAACATTCCCCCCTCCAAAAAGCAATCTCAGCACTTACACAAATTTTGCATTAAACTGTGTCTTTTCCCCTCCAGGCAAGTCAATCCCCCCCAAAGCCTCAATTTCCCCCCAAAAGGCCTGGAATCTGGATAAAACACTGTTTGAGCAGCAACTGTTTAATTTAATTATGCTACTCTGCTATCGACTAAATATAATTATAATAAAAGTCACATATGATGATGATGATGCATTCTAGTATCATAATTATAAACATCTTGGTGGCTTTTTGTATGTGCGGTCCGCCTAATGTAGTATAAGGTTACACTGTACATACGGTTCTACTGTATAAGGAGACAGTTTGCCAACCTCTGGCCTACAGTATAAACCTTATCTGCAGGTTATTGTTACATTCTGGAAATGTGCACACCCTTATATTGGATATTTCATTTTACATAATTAACTAAACTAACTATTTTATTAATTAACTGATTAACTAAATAATAATTATTAAATGTTGAACTGAAGAAATCGTAAAGACATCGAAATTTGATTTAAGATAACCTACAAACTTCTCACTGTGCATAAAGAACTATATGCCTAAGCTCTTCGTTAAGCGGCTCTTTTATCGTGTGGCAATAATAATTATTGAAGTTTTTGAAGTGTATGGACCGGGGTTATTTCTAGAATTATCAATTTGTGGGGGGGGAGTCGGTATATTTTGGGGCTCCATCCTTGCTGAAAAGGCCTGACAAGCAAAAAGGTCATCCCAGGCTCAGATCGGGGGTGTTGGAGGTGTTGGTCTCAAAATGGGGCGGTGATGTTGGGGGAGGTGTTTAGGGGGTGTAAAAATATCCCTGGTAGGGACACAAATAATAATAATATTATTATTATTAGTTGCGTCCTTAGGCTTCAAACGTGCCTGCTTATTGGGTCAATTGTTTCGGCCATTGTTTCCAATTTATCAATTAATTTTTTCCTAACTTGGGCGTACATAACACGAAGCTGCATTCGTTGCAGGGGAGTGGTACACCTTGGACAGCGAAACTACCGGAAACCGGATGCCGGAATCGTGCGTACCTGTCTGGCGATGTGGAACATATATACCGATATGGATGAATGGCGTACATCCAACAGGTGAATTCCATTGAATGGGACAGCTGAGCGTATCATTCTTGCTAGAAACGGAGCAGCTTCTAGACATCTGTCAATAGTGAATTTTATAATATTATAATGACACTTTCATGATAAAACAACGTTTAGAATGTGTGTCTCAAATGTTGGCAATTTTATGTAACATTCACTCAATTGTGAATTCTGTAAATGATTTTTAGGAATTATTAGAACTTAATTGACTCTTTGACGATTATAGCGCAAATTTATATGCAAATTAGTGATAAAATAATGCTTAGAGAATTTAATTTTAAACTGCATTTCATATGTAAGTTCTACTTTGGCAAAATGTAGTACAGTAAACTCAGTGGCGCAGCCAGGGTGCCGAAATAGGGGGCACATCGACATATTTTTATAAAGCAGGATTACAAGCAAGATAAGGCTGAAAAGAAGTTGGTACTTCGATTCTATTCCATTCATCCTACAAACTCCCCTTCCCAAAAAAATTCACAACGGTTTTGCGCAAATCCCACGATTAATCCACCAAGAATAAAGGGGGCGGCAGCAGCCTCCCCCCGCGGCTACGCCAATGTGTAAACTAGAATGAAGTCTTCCAGAAACTAAATGACTAAACAAATAATCACGCAAATAATAATTAGTTAAACGACACGATTGTTAGTGTCGGATTTGTACGTGAAACTTATATTAACCCCCTAACTGGGTGCCCCGAGTAACACTCGTCCATTTCACATTGAGTTACAAATAGTTGCCCAGTTAAGGGGTTAATTGTATTTCGTTTCAAATATTATTCTGTTACGCGCGCAGCGGACAACCTAGAACCAGTTACCGTTGAGGTCTGCGCCCAGCTGAAGGTGAAGGAAGACTGCTGTGCCTGGAGAGACAGAATCAGCGTTAAGTACTGCAGAAACGATGTACTGGGCGACTACTTCGTCTACCAGCTGAAGAAGCCGCCTTATTGCGACATGGCATACTGCGGAGGAAGCGGGGTGTACTGTGGTACTGACGCTACCTGGAACGACATCAAATCCAATTGCACAAGTATGGCTCATATCATAACATATTATTATTATTATTATTATTATTATTATTATTATTATTATTATTATTATTATTATTATTATTATTACTACTACTACTACTACTACTATATTATTATTATTATTATTATTATTATTATTATTATTATTATTATTATTATTATTCCAGGACAATTTATATAGCGCTGTACGCATGGTTTAAAATCCAAAATCAAAAGCGCTTTGACAACGCTGACATGTCATTGAAATTCAGAAGGTGGCGATGTTAAAATTCACTGTGATGATGGAAAGATGTCACAATAATTGATAGATGTTATATGCTATATAATAATAATAATAATAATAATAATAATAATAATAATATAGTAGTAGTAGTAGTAATAGTAGTAGTAGTAGTAGTAGTAGTAATAATAATAATAATAATAATTATATATAATAGATGTATATGTTATAATATTAGCGCGTTCTGATATAATAATTATTATTCACGATAATAATAATAATAATAATAATATAGAATTAGTAGTAGTAATAGTAGTAGTAATAATAATAATAATAATAATAATAATAATAATAATAATAATAATAATAATAATAATAATAAATATAATAGATGTATATGTTATAATATTAGCGCGTTCTGATATAATAATTATTATTTACGATCGTAAATCATTCATAACTTATAACCACTCATCAGTTGTAAATATTTTAGTTTTGCTTTTCAAGTTAATTATATATTTATACTTTGCGCCTATCATATTGTGAGCAAGTCGTTGAGAAGGCAAGCTTTGCACAGATATCTATTTCCTTTCTCCTGGTTTTCTCTTTCAGTGTCCTAATTCTATGTTAGCAATATCTAATTTATATTAGCCTTAGCTTTAGTAATTGTATGTGTTCTTTTGTTTGCTATTTGCTCTTTATTTTAGTTCGAATGCTAATCATTTAAATGCAAGAGGTGATTGCTTTTGTTATGCACATTTTCCTTCTGATGCTAAATAAAATAATTCTGATTGTTTGATTTTGAAAAATGCTACACAGCATCATGAGCGCCCACACCGTGGGGCAAGAGGGGGCAAATGCCCCCTCCCCCACTACACTGAAAAATGCAAATCTATTCTTACAACTAACAATATTTTGGCTTATAACCATTATTTTCACACTAACTTTAGCTAAGAACTGTGTAATTGAATATCTTGAACACTATATTAACAGTGATCATGGTGTATTGAACCCCCCACCCCCGGAAAACTTTCTGTTAGCGCCATTGCACATCGTCAACAAAACAAATTCTATTTCCTATTAAAAAAACAATGAACGATTATTGCATAACTTAAGGCAAGTGGTAGAAGTTTGAAGTTTACATGACGTTAATGCGTTACTATTTAGTGTGGCGCGGCAGATGGCAGAGTGGTTAGCGCGCTGGAGCGGTAGGCCGATGGAGCGAGAGGGTTCAAGCAGCCCCGTTAACGCCACTAATGGCTTTCACACTGGCAGTAATGCATCCTAAGCCAATTTAAATCACGCCACATGTTTTTCGTCATCTCCTCGTTCAATTTCAGCTTTTAGCATTTCCTCCATAGTCGGTCTTACTCTTTCCCTCTGACTGATCTCTGGAATGACCTGGTCTTTTGCGGACGGATTTGAAGTACCATCGATTGATACCCTTAGGTATTTATAACTGGTGCTATAGAAGTTCATTATGATAATGATGACGATGATTGTTATTATTATTATTATTATTATTATTATTATTATTATTATTATTATTATTATTATTATTATTATTATTCAGCGCCCAAATGTCCGGCTATCAGGAGCGTCGTTATGAGCGATCCTTTCATCCTGGAAACGAAAACCGTTCAGGACATTACCGGCAACGATTACACAGCGAAAAAGTTCGGCGTCCGCTGTTCCTTCAGCTACGACCGGGCAACAGTCGGCGGCGGCGCCGGCGCCGGAGACGACGACGGAGCGAGGTTCGACGTAGTCTTCGCCGCCGGCGGAGCGGCGATCGCCCGGTTCACGCTACAGTCCTCGGCGGCCACCAGGGACTACTCGGCCGTCATGGACGAGTCGTACCTGGCCGGATATCTGGACCGCAGTGTCAGTGAAGTGCAGACTTCTTTTACTGTATCGCACAGCGCCGTCCTTTAGAAGTGGTAGCCAATAGTCAAGGTCCTGGATGGGTGGGTATGGGGTGGGTGGGTGGGTGGGGGTGGGGGGTAAATCGGCAATTTCGAGTATAAATGCCATTGAGATCTTTTCACTATCATGTGGCATCCCTGTTGGGACCCTATACTTACTACCAAATACCTATCGACAAATGGTTCGCCCCATGCTTAGAAGTTGCCACCCCAACGCCCCACCCCCACTTGCCAAATCCTGGAGCCGCCACTGGCGGCGAAACACCACTCTAAATAAGTAAGATGATGAATAAGCAGAGCATAACAGTCATCATATAACAATGTCAATATTTTTGAATGTCTAGCTGAGCTGCAGAGTTTCCGCCTACTGGAAATCGCCCTATCCTTATCGATGCGTTACGAACAGCAGAGAGGTTTTTTATGGATTTCAAGTTCTGGTAAGAACAACACCGTTGGTTGTTTTCTATAAAGAATTAACATCGATCGAAATAACAAATTTAACCACCTATGCACTAATCTGTGCATTAATTTGGCTATTCATTACGTTTGTAACATAGCATTTCCGATTTTAGCTGAATTAAATCGTTTATTCTACGAAAATATCTGTGGCAATAATTATTATTCGTATCTTGAATTACTATTTCTACTGTAAGTGTGTTTTTTTAAATGATGTAATAATTTCTGAAATGAATTTTGCCAAAAGCAGCGCACGCCGTTTGCCTATTCAGGTATCGATTGACGATTGATTCGTTTGTATGATAACTAGTTTAGTCTTTGTAGGAGGGAGGGGGAGAGGGGGGATTTCGGGTCGCTGCTTGCTAACTCCCCCATTCACTGGTTCACTCTCTACGTAGCAAGGAGGAAGTAGCCTCGTGCTGCGATTGACTTATTTAACTAATCTATTTAGCATAGTGAAACAGTTTAAAAAACTTTCACCAACTGGTCTTGCCCCTTCATTGGTTTAACTCTCAAATACCACACGTGCGTATCAGTTGGTTAAAGTTAATGAATAGTGTATATAAATAAATAAATAAATAAATATATATATATATATTTGAATAGTATGTACGCTTACGTAAAAACCACGCCATTTTATCAAGCTACGTCCACCAACATAGCGTGACGCTGTTCAAGTTAATGAATTATGTACATGTATATGTATAGTATATTTGTATTGTATTTATATATATATTCGCTCAATTATGCACGTACACTTCTGTCAGTTGATGCGGTCGGTTTTAGTGATTTTAAAATTGCCACCTTTGATTAATTCGATACTGAAACTAAAGCGAACGTTACTGCAGGACGAAAATAACACCCCCGTGCGAACGATCAACGTCGAGGAAGGCCAAAGGAGGACAATTTACATACGGGCGACGTTTCCCGTCACTACACCCGGCTGTTTGAATCTTCTCCCGGGGACCAGATGTAATCCCCGTCATACGTTTCGCATATCCACCCAAAAGGTCTTACTGTCCAATTGCACTTTTCAACTGTCCAACGAAAATCCAATCTCCTTTCCGATCGTACTGTCTCCGATACCAACTCTGGGCACTGTCTTTGGACCGTATGTCTGGCCGATGAATTTTGCGGTACAAGGCTCAATCCAGGGCCAAGGTTCGGCACTCGCCGGGTGTAAAAGTGCAGACACAAATGTGAGTAAAAACTGAAAGAAATCGATTTTGAGAATTCTTTTACTAAATCGTTTAGTTCTGAAAATGAGAAAATACGTATAAAAACATCTTGACCCAACCTATATACTGGAAGTCGAAAAGTTTGGTTGGGTTTGCCACACTGCATTTTCAAAACGCTTTCTGCTGCTTGCACTTTCAATATGATTTTGGAATAGTACTGGATTTAACTTACGTGTGACGAATACTGTACATGGTACGATTTAAATTTGGCATAAATAATAATAATTAATCCAAGAAAACGTGGAGTAAAAAGACTAGTTCAATTCTTACACTCAATTTAGTTTTCGCATTCTAATATTTCAAGTATTTTATGCATAACTTAAATACAACGTTATCTTTCTGTCTCAGATATCGATAATCGACCAGAGGCCTCGACCGCAATGCCGTTCCATCACTGACCCTAACTTATATACTTTTCCCAAGTATGGTAGACCTAATCCTGTTATTAATCACATAAATGAATCTTCGAATCAGTCAAGTGCAGGTGCGGTTCCACGTAGGGATGAGTGGGAATGCATCCCCCACCGGAGTTCCGGACTTTATTTCGCTGGTGAAACCTATTTTTTGGGTAAAAGTCTACTAAAACTACGGGGGTAAACTGCGGATGACCTTTTTTGCTTGTCAACCTATTTTTCGGTGAAAGTGTAGTAAAATTATGGGAAACATTCTCTTTTGTCAGCTTTTTTCGACAAAGTTTATTGATTTTTTTCTTCTCTTTTCATCCCCCCATCAACTTCCTATGAATTCATTTCATCCCCCCTCCCCACCAAGAAATCCTGGAACCGCCACTGGTCAAGTGTATTGTTTTAAAACTAAATTAGTCTAAGTTTCGATAAAATTATGTACAATAATTATACATGTATCAGCGCATATTATTTAAAAAGATAATGTAAGAATAAATCTGAATAATGTCACATTCTATGATAAACAATTATTATTATTATTATTATTATTATTATTATTATTATTATTATTATTATTATTATTATTATTATTATTATTATTATTATTATCTCTCTACGACTGAACTCCACTACAAAAGTATATGGTTTAGTCGCTTTTCTTGAATGACTATCGCCAAAGTGTCATTACAAAAAGGATGGGTTGACAGAGTGGCGCAAATATTACTGAAGCTTAGAAATTTCAGAAATTTTTAAATCAGCGAAGTAATCCACAGTGATCTATCGAATGCTTGCCTTGAAAAGTCCGCTCTTTTGTGATGGCAAAAATTTTGCAATACGTAAAAATGTTAAAATGGCAGAATTTGAGCTTATACTTAGAAATATATGACAACCGACCATGATTGAAAATACTTCGGTAATGTTTCCTTTCACTATATTTATTTATTTATTAGTTATAATAAAAAATCAAAATAAAAGTAAATAATATATTTATGTGGCTCACAATTAAGTGGTATTGCTATTTCTGCTACATGAATTTATTTGCGTTTTAGTACATATTATACTCTGACAAGGGTTATCGGTGATTTCTACTTGGTTAGAAACATTGAAAGAAATTTTGAGGTAATTTCAAAACAGTCTTATTGTTATCTAATGCATTTTCTCCTCTTTAATTGATTTTTACAATTGCTAATGCGCAAAAATTACAGCGCTAGAAAAATATTCGAGATAGTACAATAATTACGGTATTGTCGATTCAATTAAGGTGTATTTTATGGAGATTTAGTGGGGGGGAGGAGATAGTTAATTATGATTTTTTCGACAGTGACACTGATTGTTGTAGTTTGATAAAGGGTTGTCGTAAATTTTGGGAACTTAGATTTTAATAAACAGACGCGTTTTATAGTCTTGCAGCGACAAAGCGAAATTTTTTCAAACGTCTTAAAGAAAGAACTGTCGTGTTTCATGCTTGACTCATATATTTTTCCATATTCAGTTTTCTCCTACGCGCTGTAAAACAAAGTCGTATAAGAATTATAAACTCAGTATAAATAAACCTCAGTAGTTTAGGATATTAGATTGGACGGGAACAACAGTGGTTCTCACACAGGGCAGTCCCTACTGAACCACTTTAAACCTTGTTATATTATTATTATTATTATTATTATTATTATTATTATTATTGTTATTATTATTATTATTATTATTATTATATTAATTCTTATATGATGTTCTTGGCAATGGCATACCTAGTGCATGTCAGGCGGGGAAAATGGGCAGGAGGGGGCAAATGGGCAGGCGGGGCATATGCCCTGTACTTCACGTGAGGGCGGCGCCCAAATCTCTGCAATCTTGCTCAATTCAGCGTAGAAAGAGAAGAAACTGAGAAAACTGACTTTGAGCGCATCATGGACCAGTTCGCATCAGTAAAAGCAAGAAAAAATGCATTCGAAGTTTTAATATTGTGTCGGGAAAATGTCATGATTTTTTAATTAAAATCTACTAACCTGCTGGTATAATTTCCTGACCCCCTCTACCATGGGCGCCAAACTCCATGGGTACGCCTCTCGTTCTGAGTATTATCCTGACGCATACTGCAGTTCAGCAGTTCCAGTGGGTACCGTCTGAGTATTGTTCAACGTATTCACTGTTGTTGGGTCTATTTTAATTTAGATTCAAGTTCGACACAGCGCTTGCTATTGGTCAGCTTCCTGTAACTGCGGCGTAATGGTAAGAGAGGGAAACAACATCGTTGGCGTAGACATGTGCTCACAGCCTAACTCACCGAAGCTCATCAGATACCTCGTTGATCTAAGCAATCCCGGTGGAGAGATAGATACACTTTCTTATTGCAGTGGGTGGAAGGTAACTAAATTTGACATAACACAGTCACGATTAGCCAATTTAGTCCAAGAGAAACTGCTGCTAAAGAAGTTTTATTGTCAATTTGTCACATAAAGGTTGTATTGCTCAGAGGCGTAGCGACGGGGGGCTATATCGGTATATACCCCCCCCAATCAGTCTACCTTAAAGTTTTTATGTGATTTACATGTGCTTATATGTGGTTTATATGGTTTATGTGGTGTATAGTTAAGATTTATACCCACCCAAAATATTTATACCCTCCCAAATCAAATTCCTGGCTACGCCCCTGGTATTGCTTTGAACAAGTAAAACTCTCCAAATTAAAAGAGATATTTATCGAACTTATATTTATGTTTACTTGCTCAAAAAGTTTAGGAAAACAATATTGCCTTGATTTGAAAGTGGAAGCTTCAGCTAAACAGTGATCAACGATTAAAAAATAGACATTATATTTACACTGTGTGTCTACTGTAGATCCGAATGCTCTCTGGCATTGTCATTGATATAACGAACAGATGGACGTTCCTGAATGTTGACGTGACGGGACTGGCATATGAAGCGGACAAGTACACCGGTCTGTGTTCGTACAATGCAGTGGGCAATCGTGATGCGGAATGCGACCAACTTTATAGGTATACTGTAACCAGTGTTAGAAGAGTAAATGTTAACACGGTCTGCATAGCTTTACTTGGCTGTGATGGCTGTTTTACAATCACTTAGAGCCAGTGGCGGCTCCACAGGGGGGGGGAGGGCCCGGGGGCCCGTGCCACCTCTATTGAGTTCCTGGCCTCCAGTGACCCCCTGTTGGGATCCTATACTTAATACTACATACATAGCAACAAATGGTTGGCCTCCCCATGATTACAAGTTGCCACCCCAACGCCCCCCCACTTGCCAAATCCTGGAGCCGCCACTGCTTAGAGCTACAGTACGTAAATTGATCATTTAGATCCGCTATCTAAAAGACTGAGTGTGTCGGAAACGAATTGAAACACCCCGCTGGAGAATTGATCTTACAAATCTATAGACTGCGTGTCACTGATGTAATGTAATGTAGCATTTGTATAGAACCTCTTATATTTCTACTCAGAGGCGCCCCTGGCATTGGATTCGCATGATACAGTAGCATAGGCGGCGATCATGGCGGTGTGGGGGGGTGTCAAGACACGAATCTGACTCTATCCATTTTCCAGCAGCGTTGGGCAAGTTGTTCGCCCCCTCACTAGCTCCGAACTTACATTTCCTCACTTACTGAACTAATTAGCGACCATCTAGTAATAAGACTTGTTTTGTGCCCTGATTGGTCAAGAAAATGTGTCATCGTCCCGATAAATGACAATTTTAGGGTTCCTATCCAGGATAGTTTCTTCACAATCACATCCGCTAACCCGCCCCAGTGCAAGGCGTCGCCCGTTATCCCGTCTTGCGACTGCAGCAGTCCTCGGTCTCAGAACGTGCCCTGCTTCGTCCCCGACCAATCGAATCTCCAGAAGACGAGCTATGCGTGCGGCACAACGGCCTCCTCGAGGAGGAAGAGAGACACCGGTTCGATCCAGGACCTGCTCGACAACGTCTTCAACGTAGACGATCTGAAAAATACTCCTCTAAACGGGTCTCTTCCGATTCGAGTTCTTTCCTGGCCGACCCCAAGTGAGGGAATCACGGAAAGGAATGCCACCGGTGCGTGCAACCGGGCACTGACAACATCAACAGCGTTCCAGCTATGTGCCGCCCGAGTCAACTCTACGTTCATCATCGAGGCCTGTAAAACCGATATACAGGTGAACTTTGAAAAAATAAAATGCAAACACTATTTTGAGCTATAGTGTCCACATGTATAGGCATTTTCACAGGAATTTGCGTTCAGAGGGTGTCCCATATTTGCAGGGGGCGTCGATGTGGGGGTGTCGATGTCCAGTGTTTCATCTAGACCAGGGGTGGCCAACCGGCGGCCAACGGGCCATCTTCCCAAATAAATTTTATTGGTTCTATTTATGCACACCCCCCTATCAACAACTGTCAAACTTTTTCAAACCCCTTCCCCTATTTTGTTGACGTAATTAATGGACAGCCCCTGAAGGTGCCAAACCTTCAGTTTTCCTAGTGCTGAGGCAAACGTATAGCAAAACTTTTACGCTGCGTTATTTATTTACGACTCACGCGGATAGAAGAAAACCAGAGTCACGCGACTAATTTGATGTAGCTCTAGCCGGCGACCTAACCTTTGACGAATTCGAATTTCACCTGTGAATCTATAGGGTGCGCGGTGGAGCAGTGGTTAGCGCACTGGTCTGCCAATCTTGAGGTCCGTGGTTCAACTCCCCACGGCCGCGGCAGAAACTTTTCGGTAGTTTCTGTCCCATGCGCCCCCAGTCGACTCAGCTGTGAATGAGTACATCGGGTGTTTTCTCGGTGGAAGGAAAGGCGGCGAGGGAAAGGCTGGCAATCCGCCCTCATTCAGCCGTTGCTATGTAAAACTGAAGGCGCTAACCCTTCGGTTTTCTGTACTAGCCAGTGTTTAATCTAGACTCCTGGACTTCGGGGGAAACTGACAAAGCCGGGGGAAATTCTGCTAGGGGGCTGCTGTTAGTTGATGTAGTATGCCAAAATTTCCGGGGGGATTTGAAATTTCCGGGGGGGGGATAAAGGGTAATACCCCCTGAAAACGGCCTAGATTAAACCCTGGTACGGGCGCTGAGCCTATTGAGACTATTGGAGTGTACCTTTACCTGCGCATATCTTCTACCTTATCGATGCCGTACTGATGACTCGTTTGCACAGGCAACGGAAAGTTTTAATCTAACTGACGCCGTTCCGTTTCTACTGGAAACGCTGTGTGCGAATGGTATCAACAGCTCTTTCGTTGCCACACAAAACAATACGATCTCAAACAGTCAATCAACGAACGACCTGAACCAATTCAACGACCTCGTCTGTCCAGAGAGATGCAACCAAAGGGGCACCTGCTCGAATGGCGCCTGCCGCTGCGTTCAAAGTATGAATACTGAAATAACTGATATTATTCCATGATGATAACTACAACGACAATGATAATAATAATAATAATAATAAAAATAAATAATAATAATAATAATGATGATGATGATGATGATGATAATAATGATGATGATAATAATAATAATAATAATAATAATAATAATAATAATAATAATAATAATAATAATAATAATAATAATAATAATAATAATAATAATAATAATAATAATAATAGGATTGTTATGAGTGACAGCGGTTCACAACACAGGAGAAATTCCACTAAACCACTCGAAGTCCAGTCTTTATTATAAATGTTATGCAGCCTCCATAAACGCCTAACTAACGCAGCATTCGTTGGAGCTGGAAGAGCTGCGTTTTGAAAGAAACTCCATCTAAAATCCAGATATCATCATCTTCTTAAATTGCGACAGCTGTCGCTTCCAAAAAGATGAAAGGTTGCAATAAAGATGCTTAAAAATAGTTCGAATGGTTCTCAAACAGGACAGTTCCTACTGAACCACTTTAAACCTTATTATTATTATTATTATTATTATTATTATTATTATTATTATTATTATTATTATTATTATTATTAGGGGCGGGAAGTTAGCAGAGCAGAGTGGTAACAGCGTTGGGTGATGGAGCAGGAGGTCGCGGGTTCGAGTCCCGCAGGAGCCCTAAAGCTCGACTCAGCCTTTTTCGCGGTGGTAAAATGAGGAGCAGTGGTAAAAATCCCTGCGATAAGTCAAACAGGTACGCTACGCGATACACTAGCTCCGTATCCGTGGCATTGCACGCCTTGCTGAGGGCTATAGCAACGGAGATCAGCGCCGCCTTATGAGCCCGTGAGGCTCGGGAAGGACTTTGACTTTGACTTTAGATTATTATTATTATTATTGTCGTTGTTTTTTATATTATTATTATTATTATTATTATTATTATTATTATTATTATTATTATTATTATTATTATTATTATTATTATTATTATTATTATTATTATTATTATTATTATTATTATTATTATCATCATCATCATCATCGTCATCGTCATCATCATCATCATGTGAAATGGCCGTGAACATCCTTCGATTGTGCCTGAAACAGATTACTCCGGGACAGCCTGTGGTGTCGATCGACGTGTTGCTCCCCTAATCCAGCGCGTCTGGTCTTCGCCGTGTGACGCACGGCAACAGAAGTGCACAGTCGTCACCATCTCAGCTACAGGAGCGTCTGACAAGGAGCTCGTCTGCAAAATTAGAGTGAGATATTCTATTCAATATTTAAGCTGATTTTCATATCTAAAAAACAATCGATGAAGTTTTGAATTCTAAGTCGGAAGAGAGCGTTGGAAACACGAAAAGAGATGGAATGGAACATTCTACCTCTTCTTCTTTTTCTTCTTCTTTTTCTTTTTTTTTTCTTCTTCTTCTTCTTCTTCTTCTTCTTCTTATTATTATTATTATTATTATTATTATTATTATTATTATTATTATTATTATTGAGGTGCCATGTATTTCAACGTTGGCGACTATGAACTTCCATTTCTCTATGTTATTCGCAGTGGTGCTAGGACAAACTGTCAGCGGGACAAAATGTCACGGACAAAATGTCACGGACAAAATGTCACGGACAAAATGTCACGGACAAAATGTCGCGGGCAGAATGTCGCGGACAAAATGTCATGGGACAAAATGTCATGGGACAAAATGTCAGCGGACAAATGTCAGCGAACAAAATGTAACCCTGACCCTAAACCGTGGCATTTTGTCCGCGGACATTTTATCCGGCCACAGTTCACAGTTTGTATGAGTATCTAATGTTGTATCTACTTCTTTACGTCGGTCGGCTCCCCCTCGGGGAGCTGCGACCTGCACTTTGGGAATCACTGGGCCGCTAAGCGATCCCATTTGTACGTATGATCTGGCACGCACAGGACGACCCAAGGAAGTCCACTGCGTAATATTTAGTTTGGCTCTTTTGTGGAGGTGGAAGGGAGGATGACACCGTAACTTTACTGCCCCCGGAGGGGGGTGGTGACGCCAGCTCTAGTGATGCCTTTGCATAAAAGAGTATGAACAAATGTCACGAAACCAACGTTTTTAATATTGCAGACAGAAGGTACAACGTCCTTTGACAAATCACCGACTGTGGAGGCGGGCACAGTCCACTGTAACCTCCCGGAATCCGGCGTGAATTCTGACTCTCAGATTTCTGTAACGAACAAAACCTTCTCCGTTTCCCTCAGCAACGACAACCACACTTACAGCGCTGAGGTGTTATTCATCGTTTACGATGGACTGTGCATGTCTTGTTCCAACGACTCCATGTGCTCAATAAAGGTAGTTTAATAATAATAATAATAATAATAATAATAATAATAATAATAATAATAATAATAATAATGTGATTTTAAGTGGTTTAGGAGGCTAAGTAAGCCTGCAGTCTTCCTTGAAAACTGTTTGGCTCGATTTCATAGACGTTGCTAAATCTATCGCTTGTTTTAGACAAAGTGGAAAGTCAAATTTAGCGAGATATGCTTTTAAAACGCGAAGTCTATCTAATCTGTACTAATGAATAAACCAAATGGTAAATAAACAGATACATAACCAGCTTTGCCTGCCGGTGACGTAGCCAGAGTTGCGGAATAAGGATGCTTATCGCCATTTTGGAGGGGAAAGATTTGCTAAATTTTCTTTTCGGAATTCATATTCAATTTTTCGTAATGTTTTAGAAGTTTCATTACGGTGTTCCGTTGCTCAAATTGATCATGAAGTCGACAGTAGTTTTAAAAAGGAGAGATGATACTAGTATCATTATTATTTATTATTACTAATATTAATTTAAAAATTCATCAAATTGGACAAGAAATGTTTGTGTTTTAAAAAGAAGAGAAACATTTTGACAGCAACAGAACTTTAGACTCCAGAATGTGATTGATGGACCTTTCCTTCCAAATTCTCCCACTTTTAGGCTGTGCGAGTGAGTCCAACTGCTTTGAATCACATCACAAAATTCTTATTTTGACTTGATTTTCTTTGTAGGCTTCCACGTGCAGCATCGGTGGTCGCTGTTACAGCGCCGGATATGCACAAAACTGTACTAAAGAATTATTTCTCACCTGCAAACCAGACTTCTGCCAGACTGCCTGGTCGAGTGAGTAGACCTCTATTAATAGTATTATTAGCTAATTAATAAATCATACGGTAAATAAACAGATAAATAACCAACTTTGCCTGTCAGTGGCGTAACCAGGATTGCGGAATAGGGAGGTTTATCGTCATTTTGGAGGGGGAATTTACAAGCTAAAAAGACGTAAGGGAGTTCGTGACAAATTCATGTCCATATCCATGCACAATGAAGTCTTTTCCATTCATCCTGCCTACCTCCCCCCCCCCAATGTCTAAACCGTTTTGCGAAAATCCCACGACTGATCCCAACCAGAATAGGGAATTCGGCTCCAGTTACCCATCCCGTGCCTGCGCCTATGTTATTTCAAACACAAACACAAACACAAAAATGTACATGAACATGAAAAACACAAATAAGATATTCCGTATTCATTAAATCATAAACAACAAGATTTCACTGGAAATATTAGGCATACATGTATAAATGACAATTTTCAGACAATTAAATAACATTCACAAAAAATTATTTATCAGATATCTTCACAATAAGATTCAAGAATTAACAAAAGAGAAAAAACTTTCTTAACTTTATAATTCATAAATAACACTGGTCTACGTCAATTTTGCTGACTTGAAGACAACATGTGATCTTTATGTATTTTGGTGTGCTGAATCCAAAAATCACACCCATTTTCTCCTATCACGTCCAGTTTTTCCGCAAAACGCTGTTTACTGATTTACTGTTTACTGTAATAATGTAGCATTATGTATTATAATTCTTTAGCTATATTGAATATGCAAAAAGTTAAGGATGTGCAAAAAGATATGCTTAATATGCAGTGGGCATAACTATTTAATAATACAACAGTTTAATAGGCAGTTTTAAACTGCAGACGTCAGCATTTTATGGATATAGGCCTATATTAGCAGCGTGAAACCGACGGCAGCATTCAGTCGTTCATGAGGCTTACAAGTCGCAGTAAATTTAACTATTCTAACTAGCTTTCTGTGGAATATGTCACCCAGCACCCGAACACTTCGTGAGCAGTGCAGGAATGATCCTGACAAATTTTGCTACATCTGAGGTTGCTTTACAACACCTAAACAAAGGAGATAGGTGTCTGAATTTGTGCATAAAGCTTAGCATGCATATTTCGCAGTTAAATTGAGTGACCAGGAAAACCTTGGGCACCACATAAAGTGTGCAGGACATGTGTTGAAAGCCTCAGACAGTTCATAATGTGACTAAAGGTCAGAGAAAAGTCTTAACTTTGGAGTTCCAATGGTGTGGCGAGAGCCTCGAAACCATGCATGTTGATGACTGCTACTTCTGTCTGGTAAATATTTCAGGCATGTCCACAAAGGCAAAATCTTCCATCCAGTACCCAAATCTCCCCTCTGCTCTGAGACCAGTTGCTCACTGTGACAAAGTTCCTGTACCTATTTGCACTACTTTGGGAGTTTCTTACGAAGATGAATTTTGTCAGTCAACAGACACCGATTGCGAAGATTTCGTGGCCTTAGAAGTTGACGCTGGAATGCACCAAACATTCAACCAAGCTGAGTTTAATGACCTAATATGAGACCTAGATCTGCCGAAGTCGTCAGCAGAGTTACTGGGTTCAAGACTGAAGGAAAAGAATCTGTTCAGTGTTGGCCCCAGGAACCACGCTTATGTATCATGGCAGAGAGAATGAATCTTTTCAAACATTTCCATATGGAGGAGGAGTTTGTATACTGCATCAACAGCAAAGGACTTTTTGAATCAATGGGATGTTATAGTTGTAGACAAGATGCTTTTTGCGACCTGATTACTGACTTACTTGGCAACTTAAGAGTCGAGAATTATGACCTTTCAGTTAAAAATTCGAAGATTGCTTTTCGAAGACTGGGAGCAAACATGAGTGTCAAGTTGCATTTCTTTCATAGCTATCTGAACTTCAAATCTTGGAGCTATGAGTGAAGAACAAGGAGAATGCTTCCATCAAGACATCAAGACCATGGAACGTAGATATCAAGGCAGATGGAACTCGAACATTATGGCAGACTACTGCTGGTGTTTACAGCGTGACAACTGTGACCATAACTATACCGGAGCATCCAAAAAAAGAAGATTCCTTTCTCAAAACTTAAATTTAAGCAACTAGCTATTGCTCTTATTGCTCTCTTGGTTAGAAGACAGACTCATTTTTGGGCTGAATAAAAAATATTACGTGTTATCGGTTCTTCAGAATTTCCTATTTTCCCTTATGTTTGACTTTAACACCTTTAATTAAGCATTCCTAATTTGCGAAAAAATTTGACGTGTTGCATAATTTTTGACTTCATATCTGGAATCAGCACCTCTCAATTGGGTAAAATCAGCAAAAATACCTAGGTCAGCAGAAATTTTTTTTAAAAATGTAGACCAGTGTAATTAAACATTTTGTTTGCGGTAACTATGGCATGAATCAACATTATAGAATTCCGTCGTGAAAATCCGTGCAATTACGTGGAGAATTGTCAAGAGCTCAAACTTATTTCAGGGCTAGTAGTAGTAGTAGTAGTAGTAGTAGTAGTAGTAGTAGTAGTAGTAGTAGTAGTAGTAGTAGTAGTAGTAGACTAGTAGGCTACATAAGAATAACTTAACAGGGTCTCAGGACTTATGCTGAATATCTAACATCCTATCTCAACGACACCATACGTAACAGGAAGTTTAACTGACATTCATAACATGTCACAACAAGAAGTCTGAATAAATATTTGGCCTTGTATTCTGCGTGCGGTTACTAATCCTAGGTTCGCCATGATGCATGCAGTATTTTGACCGAATAAACAGAGTCGAGTTGATACTTTCAATCAATCAATCAATCAATCAAGCAGGCAAAACAATTCTATGGTACCACTATCAAAATGCCCAGGGCGACAAATACATTATATAGCCTTTTCTAAGGGAGACTAAGGCTGTTTCCAACGTTTGTTAGCAATTTCAAGCTAACTCAGGGGTGGACATTTTTTGGGCTCGAGGGCCGCATATATGATTCGAACAGTGGTTATCACACAGGGCAGTCCCTACTGAACCTCTTTAAACCTTGTTATATTTTATTATTATTATTATTATTATTATTATTATTATTATTATTATTATAACATACAGCAACTGGCACTGTATAAAGTTCATAAACTATAAAGTAGGCCCCTTCTATATTATAGAAAATCTAAGGCTTTTTATGTGAGCATTTGTTCTCGTAATGGTCTTGTGGCCGGTCGTTCGCGTTAAGTAGGCCTAATGATATTTATATAACGCTAGTAAAAGTCTGTTGGAAAATGTTTAAATTATGGGAAAATCAGTCATTTTGTTAAATTTTTATTAGAAATTTAAAATATGCTCGGCGGGCCAGTCGAGTCGAGGATTGCATCCGGCCCGCGGACCATATTTTGCCCAACCCTGAGCTAACTGGTTTGCATGAGAAATGCACACAGGACACTTTACACAGAGACATGTATAGTTTTGAATACACTAAGAAACTGATAGATAAGTTTTTTATGCTTGAAGGAATGAAGCTACTCTTTGAAAATATGAAACTTTAAAGAAAAATCTAAAATATTAATAGTTTCTCCCAGTAAAAAAAACGTCGAACGTTGACGCTCGCCATAAAGAATGCCGAGAATTTTTTTAGTAAACTGCAGACAAGCAAAGAATTCTGTCTTGTCCTAATTTCTTGAGCGTGGTTGGGATACATTTGAGGAGTCAAGTCCATTGCATCTCAGGGCTGTTTTGCGTACAAGCGAAAGCGCTATATATATATATATATATATATATATATATATATATATATATATAGGTCTATGATATATTATTATTATTATTATTATTATTATTATTATTATTATTATTAAGGCAATTTATAGAGCGCAGCAAGCATAGTGAAGACTAAAGTCAAAAGCGCTTAACAATGAACACTATAAGAGATATTAAACATATGTATTATATATATATATATATATATATATATATATATATATATATATATCATCACTTTCTTAATATGAAGAGCTATCTGCTTGCTAGCAGGAGTGACTCCTCAACCGTACTTGAGAATAAAATATAGAGGCAACGGATTGAACAAGGAAGTATATTCGCTCTGCTCTTTCTTTACCTGTGTTAGTCTTTGCAAACATTTGCACAAGTTGATGTCGCATGAAGTAATGTTATATATTACTGTTTAACATGGCAAACGCTTATATATACACCCAATATCTACTTCCCGTGTTTTGTGTAACTACTCTCCTTGGAGCAGCCCTGGTCAAATACGGCATCGTAATGGTATCCTAGGCTGGTTTCTGCCAATAAGGAAGAGAAGAGAGTGTATGTGAAATTTTCACGGTAGTTTTTCATGTCGTGACTATTTTCCGAGATCGCTTTGCGCTCAAAGTCAGCCGCTGCCGCTAACCTGAACAGAAGTAAATGGAGCGAAATTGTGCATTGCTTACTATAGGCCCTAGCGACGCAGGTCCAACGCTTTCAAGGGCGAGTTTTAACATTATTAAGCGGAGCGTGACAGAGCAGTCACGGTTAGTCTGTGGAGAATCCTTGATCATCATAGTTACCACAGTGGTTTTCACACAGGCTTACTTAGCCTCCATATACCACTTTAAATCACGTTATTATTATTATTATTATTATTATTATTATTATTATTATTATCTGCCGTCTGCAGATGATCCTCAATGCTTCTGCCAATCTGCCCGCATGATCTACGGTGCCAGACGGGGCGAGCACATCACCCCCTTACTCAAGGACAAGCTGCACTGGCTGCGCATCCCTGAGCGCATCATCTACAAGAGATGCTGCCTGACATTCCGGGCCCTCAATGATCCCGCCTGCCCAGTCTACTTGGCTGAACTTGTGCATAGGCCATCGCTTACTGACTGTCGGCGGCAGCTTCGTTCATGTAATCGAGTCCAATTGGTTGTACCCCCTCCATCTAAGACAGTGAAATTTGGGGAGAGGTCTTTCACCCGGGGTAATCCCCTCCTCTGGAATTCGCTGCCTGACATTGTGACTAATGCGACTAGTCTAGAAATGTTTGCTACCAGACTTAAGACGCACTTGTTTAACATCTCATTTAAGTGCAATCTGTAAAGCGCTCTTGATCTTGGCCTGCTGTGACTATAGCGCTATATAAGTTGGCATATTAACTAACTAACTAACTATTATTAGTTTAACAGATTTTTTTCACGTCTCATTGAAAGTCAGGCACGAGGCACGTACTTCCATCGCAGTCCTTTTAACTATTAAGCGGCAAATGTCCACAACTGTCACTGAAAACAGGGACGTCATGGGGGTGGGGTGAGACGCAGCGAACTGAACGCTAAACGTAGAAAATCAAAGATACTACTTCCTTGTCTAATGAATTGAAGATAATTTCCACAGAATTAGATGACATGAAATAGTTGCGCTGTGTTTGTAAGGATTAAAAAACTAAATAAAAGATGAGATAATAGATATTTTTACTAATTATTCTGGAACTTTCAATGTGTTCCAATACTTTTTCGATATATATATATTAGGGCTGGTAATGATTAATTTTTTTTTGTTCGATTAATCGGAAATTTTTTTTAATCGATTAATCGATTAATCTCGATTAATTAGGGTTAGGGTTAGGGTTACCCTAACCCTATCTCCCACCAGAAGTCTCTGTCGTTTAATAAAAATAATAATGGCGTACACATTTTGGGGTAATACCTGACCACCAATGACTCCATATTCAATATACAGTAATAATAATAATACTGGGGAAAAGTAAGTAAGTGTAGAAGAAGCTAAAAACTATTAATAATTAATCCAACTATTAACAATTTTTAAAAAATAGAAAATATAAAAATATTAAATTTTAATCGAAAATTTAATCGATTAAAGAAAATTTAATCGATTAAAAATTTTAACTATTAATCGGTAGATTAATAGTTAATTTCCGCAGCCCTAATATATATATTGATATATATATTATATATTGATATTATATATATATATGTGTGTGTGTGCCCTCGGTACTTCATTCCCGAAGGTCTTATGAGAATATATATATACACTGTTAACCACTATATATATATATATATATATATATATATATATATATATATATATATATATATATATATATATTGATAGATTGCATGGATCACTGAGTATACATAGATATTAAAGTAGGATTTAAATTTGTCATATTGGTTCTCATTTCAGCTGACAACTCCAAATCATGTCAGAAAGCAAAAGACAACTGTCACAATTACTTGTCGTCATCATCTCCGCCACTGACAATCAACATCTGGGTATTACTCGTCATGGCAGGAACTGTCTTAATGACAGCTAAGCGAAACATTTCATGAGAATGTGACTATAGTTTTTCCACTGTGAACAATCACATTATGCACTGCTTTTAATTATTACACAATGTTAAACCAAAATCATATTTAAATAAGTATTGTTTTAACCAACGTCATGTACAGTAGAACTTCGCTATAACGGACTCGGCTATAACGGAAACTCGCCTATAACGCACCGCAATGTACGGTCCAGTGTTTATTCTAGCCACCTTGACAATGGAGGGATTTTTAAATGTTTGGGAGGGGGGACAAGGTCTGAGTCTCCAACAAAAACCTTAAAAAATCATCCTTCCGACTTCCCTAATATTTTTACACTGTTCAAATGCCCTGGCAAGCAGAAAATTGTCATCCTTACATTTTTCCCTCTCCAAGAAATAAAAAAATAAAAGCCCCCGTCCTCACACTTTTGTTGGGAGGGGGAGGGGGAAATTTCCATCAGCATGCAACATATAAAAAATTATGAGGGATTTTAAAACTTTGGGGGGGATTCCCCCCAGAGAAGGCATAGAATAAACACTGGTACGGTCTCGTGTGATGCGCTACCGTATTGGATGGTATTGGTTATAACGTACCTCGGATATAACTTGCTTAGTTTTGCAGACCCGTTAAATGCGTTATAACGAAGCTCTACTGTAGGCAGCAACAGCTTATGCTCACGACTAATATGCTTACGAGGTTACTCGTCATGCATTCTTAGGCTTAGGCCTAAGTAGTCTTTTGGGCAGTCTGGGCGTATGTTTTATGATTGACGGGGGTTGTGTTGGATTGTGTTTGTATTATGCTCACAAGTAGTGAAGTCATCGGTGCACCTGATGTGAGCATTCAGAATCACAAATTCGCACATTCTATTCTTTAGATATGTCATTGTGTCAATACATATGTCAGTAAGTCAATACGTATTATACTGTATATGTACGACAGTAATTAAAGTCATTCTACAGAATGTATTGCCAATTTACGTAGCTTAGTTACTTCTACCGTTTCCTTGCGTTGTCTGAACTGCATTGCGTCTTAAGAACGTGTAAATGCGATAGGCCTACACATTGCAAATACAGTATCATACAAAAGAGCGGGGTTTGAATAACATGCGACGCAAACTTCACTGTTAAACATGCTGCCTACGGTGTGAATGAAGGCTTTTGTTCGGATTTTACTATTGAAACGACTAAACTCTGCTTGCAATACGAAAAATTTGCAATAGGGCTCGTCCACAAATGACGTAACGCGCCTAGGGGGGAGGGGGTCCGGACATTTGTTGCGAAGTGTGACGAGGGGAGGGGGTTCCGTAAATGTGACGTAACGCAACACAAAATTTCTAAGTGACGACCTTTTTGGTTTTTTGGCTTGTCAGGGTATTTGGAGAGGGGAAAATACAAGGAATGACCTTTTTTGCTTGTCAGTATGTTTGTAGAGGAAAAAATTGAAGGACGAATGACGTTTTTTTTGCTTGTCAAGACTTTTCGGAAGACGAAAAGGGGGTAGGCCCGTTGTTTCGTCATACTTTAGGGGGTCTGACTTTTTGTTACGTCGCGTTACGTAGGGGGTGAGGGGGGGTCAAAAAAGTGCCAATATAGCGTTACGTTATTTTTGGACGACCCCTTATTGCAAATATTTCTGGCGATAGATTATGAAGATGATGATGACGATGATGATGATGGCGATGGCGATGGTGATAGTGATAATGATGATGACGACGACGATGATGGTGATGATGATGATGATGATGGTGATGATGATGGTGATGGTGGTGATGGTGGTGGTGATGATGATGATGATGATGATGATGATGATGGAACGATTATATATACGTCTTCGACTGTCAATTGGTAATACATACCCAAAGCCAACCGGCATAGGCAGGGCTATTGTATGCACGAGCAATGGGAATTCCTGAGGGCTAAAAATTCAGCCGATAGCGTATACAGTAGAATTGTTGGTTTTGTGGGTTTTTACTCGAGTAGGCTTACCTGACGCATTTTAATGCGGTGTGGATGGGCGAAGGTAGCTATTGAAGATTGTTGCATGAAGCAAAAAAGTAATCTTAGGTCCCATTGAGTATGATATACAGCAGATAGCTTGTCAACACTATTCATGTAGGCCTACTCCACGCACACACACACACGCATATACAGTGGCGGCTCCACCGGGGGGGCCAGGGGGGGCCCGTGCCCCCCTATTGAGAGCCTGGCCCCCCCAGTGGCCCCCCCAGTTGGGACCCTATACTTAATGCTACATACATTAAACAACAAATGGTTGGCCCCCCATGATTAGAAGTTGCCCCCCCAGCGGCCCCCCCACTTGCCAAATCCTAGAGCCGCCACTGCGCATATATATATATGCCCTAATTTGAATTTAATATTACATCCTTGTTCGGCTGAATAGCTTAAGCGTTTTAAATAGTGGCGTTGCTTCCTTCTCAGCATGATCAAGAATAATTTGCGTTTGTTGATATAGCGCTGTCAATGGTGCTGTACAAATAAACGATTTTAATAGAGTTCCAGCCAGACAGAGTTCCAGTCCAGACAGATAGAGTTCCAGTCAATCAATGAGTTGACGATACAAAGGTGGCTATGTCAATTTTGTTAAGACGGCGAAATGAGTAGGTAACACGAGGTGGTGGAGGTGACGGGCAGACATTTAGGGTAGTGAAATGGGGAAATGATCTGGTGTAGAGTAGGATGATGATGATGATGATGATGATGATAGGTTAATTTATGTTAAAGGCTCTTTTAGTCAAAAGCGCCGCTGCTAATGAAAAACCAAGGCTTGAGCCTAAGCAAGGAAGGAAAGTCTTGTGCTTGTGGTATCGCGGATATCTGGAGGAAGGGTATTCCATAGCTTTGGACCTTGAACACGGAAGGAACGATCTCCTAGGACGCTGCGAGAGTATGGACTGACTGCTGAGTGCTGAACGAGGAGATAATGATGAAGATAAGGTAATCTAAGGTGTAGTCAAAAGTGTGAATTTGAAAGGAGATGGTTGTTAAGGTCTGCTTGTGTTAGGAATAATAATAATAATAATAATAATAATAATAATAATAATAATAATAATAATATTATTATTATTATTATTATTATTATTATTAGCAAGGTTTAAAGTGGTTCAGTAGGGTTTGCCCCAGGGTTTAATCTAGGCCGTTTCCGGGGAGAAATTTGTCCTTTCCCCCCGGAAATTTCAAATTTTCCACCGGAAATTTTGGCATACTACATCAACTAACAGCAGCCCCCTTGCTGACTTTCCCCCGCCTTGTCAGTTTCCCCCGGAGTCCAGAGTCTAGATTAAACACTGGCTTGCCCTGGGTGAGAACCACTGTTGTACCCATCCAAATCTAGTATCGTATAGAACTGAGGTCTACCTGGAGTTGCGTGAATTGAGTAGAATTTGGGTCATTGTTTTCTAGCATAGTTTAGTTTATATGACAATTTATATAGCGCAGCAACAAAGTCAGAGGTTTGTTAACATGCATGTGAAATCTCCAGTTATCAAGAATTCATGTGGGGGTTGACGCAGGCGAGCTTTGGAGGGCAGTGAATTCGACGAGGAATTTTCCAAAAGGGGTTGAAAACTTTGATGATTATGGGGTACGGTAAACATTGAAAATGGTTAATTTTGTGTAAGGGAGTTGCAGAGTGACTGATGAGCATTCAAACGATAAAAACCGTGTTGATGACGAATTTACCAAAAATACGTAAAAACTGTATTCACGTTTACAGTTTTAAAAAACAATACAGCCTCGTTCCAGCTTTATGTCTACGTTGCAAAACACTTTGCTATTCATTCCTTTATCATTCGAAATGCCTTAAGTAATCTCTATGTATGTTTCAGAAATTCAGTATTAATTAGCAAATACAAATGCAAGCATGGGTCGTGCAGCATTTTTAAAAGGGGGATGCCCATTCACGGCGCGAAAAGTCTGTCAAGCATAAAAGGAGGTCATCACCAGTTTAATGGGACGTAGAATGTCATTTGTTTTAATTACCCCCCCCCCCCCCGACTACTAATACGCGACGCCTCTGAGCTTTGTATTACGAGTACAATAATGACTCAGGGCTAACACGAGAGCGTCTACATGGGCGTTAAGCTAGTCAGTCAGTAAACCTATCTGTTTCGTACATTTGCGATTTAATTTCAATTTTGATGTTAGTCTCAGAAATTGTAATGAAATAAAGGTCATGTTGCATTTGAACCTTGTTCTAAATGTCTTTCGTTAGTTTATTACTCGATGGCCGTTCTCTGACGTTTGATAAATTATAACTCATAAATTTTGTTTTGCGTTCCTTCCTTTGTAGATAAATACATTGGATGCAAATTCGTCTAAACGAACGAGTTATTGACTAGAGCGATTTTAGCGATTAGCTGTAAGCATTTCCTGTTATCATGGATCCAATGCAGAGAACAAGGAACCCCAGTCACCTTCTGTCGTTAGATCGGATTATGTAACAGCATTCTAAATGAATCTGACGATCATGGCTCATAAATAATCCTGCTCATTTAAGGCTTATGTATGCGCATATAGGATAGCAGAAAACAGGCTTTTATATTCGCAACTCAGGGTAACCACCACCGCTGCAGTGTTTATTCTAGCCACCTTGACATGGGGGGATTTTGAAATGTTTGGTGGACAAGGTTTGAGTCATCATACTTTTTTTGGGGTGTGGGGGAGATATTGTCATCCCCGATGCAACATATGAATTTTTTTTTTGGGGGGGGGTTAAAACTGGGGGGGGACGAATTCTCCCCCACGGAGAAGGCCTAGAATAAACATTGCAACGCTGTGAACCTGTTGCAGTGCAACTGCATTTGTCTTTGCGAATGTCATTATAAGGTAGTTACTTCCTGGTGATAGATAATGAAGACGAATAACGATTGCCTGATTTATGGAAGGCCTTTTATTAGGCTCAGGTATAGTATAATTAAAATGCAAATTCCAGTCAGAGAAACATATATTAACTGCTCGGACAAGTTCAAAGAGTAGCATTCCTCCATTTTAATGATGATAATAATAATAGCAACTGGTTGCGCATCATGCTTTTGGAACTCGAAGGCGGAAGTTAACCTGATTATCATTAACCTGATTAATAATAAATTAACTAATTAATCAACAGCATTGCTACAGTACAATAGAGATTAATTACTTCTGCTGCAAAATATCTGATTTAAAAAGTAGGCCTAATGAGTTGAATTTTCAAAGTAGTTTTTTCTCAAATTCGTTAATCTAATCGTTTTGCTTTAGACGATGATCTTTAACACAGAAGAGTTCCTACTTAATCATTGAAAACCAAGTTATTATTATCATTTACCTACAATAATAATAATAATAATAATAATAATAATAATAATAATAATAATAATACCTGTACATTGTGCCTAGGTGTGTGCTTAAGCACAGGGTTCCTTCGGCCATCGGGTCCTTCTGCAGGTGATACAAAAACGTGGCTTTTAGGTAACTGTTTTGTTTAATGTATTATGTATGCCTGACTGCTTGTGTGGGCCGACTGGGACTTCCCACGGCCAGCTAGATTTAGCTGGCCGTGACCTGCCTCTCTCCTTCAGGGCCCGAGTATTGGACCTCGCATAGTAACTAGCAGAGGGTTTAATTTTGTCCAAAACCCGGCATAAGATTGATTTGGATTGGAGAACGTACAGTAGATCATTACAATTATTATTATTATTATTATTATTATTATTATTATTATTAATATTATTATTATTATTATTATTATTATTATTATTATTATTATTATTATCATCATCATCATCATCATTAGTATTGTTACTGCTACTGATACAGCAACTCCTACTACTACTACACCTACTACTACTACTACTACTACTACTACTACTACTACTACTACTACTACTACTACTACTACTACTACTACTACTACCGTTGCTGCTGTTGCTATTTTTATTAGATAGACGCCTTAAATGGACATTTCATAGAGGAAGAAGAAGAAAACAAAACCATACATCAAAGGACAGAAAGCTAAGAAGCGGATGGTGTCTTGACAGAAAAAGGAAGAGACTAACATCGCAAATATTTACAAACGGTAAATAATTCGTGGCTGCAAGTTTCTGTATTAAATTATCGAGGCTTCGATTAATTATTGATTCCGATTTTGTAAACTGGGTCTTGACATCCGGCAAGTTTGACGAACCGTGCGTATCTATGCAGTAAGCCAAGTAGTCAACTCTCATGCCGTAGACAGTAAGGAAGCCTGTGAACGCTGTGAATTGGCCACCACAAAAAAACTTATAAGGGCCTTACATGCACCACTTGCACGAGAATTTTTTGTTGCTGGGCCAGTGTGTTTGAATATACAGGACGTTCTTGTGCCAGCCAGTATGTCTTTTGAATGCCTAATGACTCAGGCTAACACGGGAGCGTAGCCTATTCGTGTACTTAAACTCATGAACGTTAAGTTAGTCAGTCAGTCAGTCAGTAAACCTATCTGTCTCGATCTGACAAAGGAAGAACAAGGAAGAAAAATAACCCGTGCGCTTGAAACCTTGCATGATCTGGACTCGAATTTAGACGACTTCTCTCTATTATTTTAACATAGGCTACGTATGCATATCGGCTGGAGTTCTGTTAACAACTTTTGAGGTTACAAACAGTATTTAGTATCTGTAGACGTGTTTCAGCTACAGAAGTGAGAATTTATAGAGGAGACAAAGCAGCAATGAAACTGTCGAAGAACCGTCTTCCAAGATCGATTTTCTCGTTAGGTACAGTATGTTCTCTTGAAACCTTGTTTCACGAAAGAGAGAAAACGAGAATCTTGTCTGTATTAACCCCTTAACTGGGCAACTATTTGTAACTCAATGTAAAATGGACGAGTGTTACTCGGGGCACCCAGTTAAGGGGTTAAGACAACATTTTGAATTTATATCAGAATGAAATGTCGTATCGATATTTTCGAACATCATGGCGTGGATTTATTAATCATCATTTATTATCATCATCGTCGTCATCATAGTTGCTTTTTCTGCCAGCTGATTCAAAGATGTCCATGGACTGGGTTAACCCATGGGTTGGGTTGCGTTAGGTTGGGTTAGACATTTCCATAGTAATGGTGGGTTGGGTCAGAAAATAAGTCATGGCGTAAGAAACTGTAAAGTACTACAGTGGGTTGGGTTGGGTTGGGTCAAGTGAACCTATTATCGGAATGGGTTGGGTTGGAGATTTCATGGGTCTGAAATGAGGTTTTGAATCAGTTGGCCTTATCCTCTGGAATGCTCTTGATACCAGCATGCGCAATTTAGCCACTGCTGTTTCTATAGCCCTCTTTTATGGTCGCAGTTCCCAATGCTCGGACTCAAGCATGTATGCATGTATGTATGTATGTATTATTATTATTATCATTACAATTATTATTTTTATCAACATTATTGTTATCATTAATATTATTATTACTGTTACTGCTACAGCAACTACTGCTACCACCACTACTGCTACCACCACTACTGCTGCTGCTACTACTACTACTACTACTACTACTACTACTACTACTACTACTACTACTACTACTACTACTACTACTACTACTACTACTACAACTACTAATACTAATACTACTACTAATACTGCTGCTGCTGTTGCTATTATTATTATTATTATTATTATTATTATTATTATTATTATTATTATTATTATTATTATTAGCAAGACAATAATTATAATGCCGTGGAAAAACGAAGGTCGAAGTCAAGGGCGCTTGTCTTACGGTATGGTCGTCCTTCCTCATTGCCGAAGGGTCGGAGACTATGCAGGTCGACGAGAAAGTTCTCTGTTTTTTCTGCTCTGATGCAGTTCATACTGTAATTAATTGGTTTACCCGTCCACTGCACGACGTCCATTCGCCCATACAGGGCGGCCACTCTTCCTCCAGCAGTTAATTTCTTCCATAATTCAGGAATTTGTCTTTTATCTTATACTTCTCACTTTTGGACATCTTTTATCAATGGGATATATAAGTCTTATGCAGTATATGTAAAATTTTATGCCCTCTGTACTACTTTTCCGAGTGACAAAAATGTGTCCGGAGACAGATAGATATAATATACTTTTCTACTTTCGTCTAGATCCGAATCAGAGTCAGAGAAAGTACTGTGTCTCTTTTAGTCTGACATTTTATCTATTTATATATAAAGGTACACTCCACAGGCTCAGCGCCCGTACAGAAAACCGCGAAGGGTTAGCGCCTTCAGTTTTACATGGCAACGGCTGAATGAGGGCGGATTGCAAGCCTTTCTCTCGCCGCCTTTCCTTCCAATATTTATACTGTATATACTGTAACCTATATATCGCCGAATAATGTAGTTTTTGTAGTGGCGGTTCTCGTCCAGAGATCGTCATCCAGCGAAGATCCGTGCGTCACAGCGACGGATATTGGAAATTCGAATCGAACCACAACCGAAGACCCCGGAACTTGTGGTGGTCTGTGCGACAACTTCATTGTAAACGGTATGACAACTTTGTGCAGGGCCATCTTTAGAATTTTGGACACCCTAGGCAGATTTGACGATATTTCACATAACAAATAGAAAGTATGTTAAAATATATGAAAGTACCCACTAACTTTATTCTATATGTTATGACTGACAACATTAAAGCGCTCGTGTCAGTGATGCCATGCAAGCCCGCTATTTTTATGCCAAGAGTAGCAAAGGAAAGAAAAGAATATTACATTAGGCCTATATTCATTCGTTCATTATTCTATATAAAAAACGCGCCTCAACGATTTTTTCGTCCCAGTTTTATTTCGCCCCTAAAACTTTTTCGCCTCTAGGCAGTGCCTAAACTGCCTAAGCCTTAAGGCGGCCCTGTCTTTGTGGACCTGTTACCTGTAAACGTTCTTGTATCAACAGCTGTCGCCGCCCTGTTCTTGTCCGCTTCCTTCGTACTCCAACATAACTCGAACTTGTCAATAATATTTCATTAAAACTTCATGACTAAAACACCTCCCATCTCCACATCTCCACATCTCACAACTAACCGTCCCTTAACCAATTAATTGAACACCAGATGACGCGACCTTTACGGTATATCTATGATTTTCATTCGCATGGCCCATTATTACTGTGGAATCTCAAAAAGCGTCCTAACATTACCATTCACTACCATAGGCTGAATTTGTCAAAGAAAGTTTGAAGCCATTTTTAGGGAAGCGACCCTTAATTAGCATCTTACGGCCTCTATTTTCATTCAACTATAGGCGCCCTAATCTTTAATCAGATCGGAGTAAGCATATCTTATTCTGTATCTTATCAAGACACGAAACAGCCCAGTCCACACAAGACAGATTCTTTAAACTCATTAGGGACGAAGTAACTATTAGCAAAATAACATTCCATATAATAGACATTATTCAAGGTAGACATTATTTAAGGTAGACAGTATTCAAGGTAGACATTATTCAAGGTATACACTATTCAAGGTAGGCATATCTTAGACAAATGATAATCGTTGTTAATAAGAGTAAAACATCGGAATATTGCGCACCATGAATTCTTTTTAGTCTTCCTTTAGTCTGAATATATTATTATTACTACTACTACTACTACTACTACTACTACTACTACTACTACTACTACTACTACTACTACTACTACTATTATTATTATTATTATTATTATTATTACTACTACTACTACTACTATAGTCGTAATTTATATAGCGCTATGATTAAATTAGTGCTTCTATGTGCAGCGCAATATAAAAACTGTGTAGTTTTAATATTGAACTGCCATCATATTGAATTGCGTAAAATTCGAAGCCAGTTTTTGTTTCTCTTTTTGCAGGCAGCTGGTACAGACTGGATGTGTCCAACTCTGGGGTTCAAATGCCTGAGTCGTGCGTTCCAGTTTGGCGTTGCGGAACCTATATTCCGATCTGGCTGAATGGAGCACACCCAACAGGTTCTTCTATTAGTTAAGCGCCTAAGCAATTTCATGGATAAAGTCTCTCTCTCTCTCTTTCTCTCTTTCTCTCTTTCTCTCTCTCTCTCTCTCTCTCTCTCTCTCTCTCTCTCTCTGTTCGATGTGCCATTCTTTTCTGTAATCGACCGCTTTTCTCAGTTCCTCGACGTTCAATGTTCACTGTTTGCACGATGCAATGTTATCCACACAGCATGTCTTCTGTCTACCTCTTTTTCTGTTCCCTCTAACAACTGCTAGTATCAATGATTTCACCAGCGAATCAATGCATGTCCCAATGTATGTTCATTTGCGCGCGAAAAAACCCTACAGGCCGCTGGGCTCCTGTGCATTTGCCCCAACCCCTGCCAACCATCCTTCTCGGCGGCAGGGTTTACTCAAGGCCGTTTCCGAGAGAAATTTCCCTTCTCCCCGTAAATTTCAAATTCCCCCCGGAAATGTTGGCATACTGCATCAATTAACAGCAGACCCCTAGTTGACTTGCCCCCGGCATTGTCAGTTCCCCCCGGGGTCCAGATTCTAGAGTAAGCACTGCTCGGCGGCCCTGTCCATAGTTTAACCCATCCCATTACTATATCTGTCCTATGCTTGCGTTTCTTTTAGAAACTAATCAGATTTCAACTAACGTCAGGGTCTGTGCCCAGTTGAAAATCAACGGCGACTGCTGCGAATGGAGCGGTAACATCAACGTTAAACGGTGCGAAGACGCTGCAGTTTATTTCGTCTACCAGTTAATCAGGCCTCCCTACTGCGACATGGCCTATTGTGCCGGCAGCGGACCCAACTGCGGCGGCAGCGGCTCTTGGAACGACCTCACACAAAGCTGCACCACAGGTCAGTCGAATTAATTATTAGCCATACTGTGTTTATTCATATCGGCATGTCGTCGTCGTCGTCATCATCACAGATGATTACATATATGTACTGTACAGGGTGGCGAAAAAACTGGACTATATTAAATGCAAGCCTTAATGTGACTAGTCCGGTTTTTTTGCGCCACCCTGTGCTTTGAATTATAAATAATTAATTTTCTGGATAGCTTATACACGTTCTTACTCTTAAGAACGTATTTCACAGCGTTGTAATGGTACCGGCACTTTAGAAAATCGTGGATTCAAGCTTCTACTAAACCCTAACGCAAATAATATTAGAAATAAAACAGCGCGAAGTTTATTTGCAAAGTCAACGGCACGTTGGGAATTTTCATTTTTTCAGCTCCGTATCCGACACTCGATCAAAATCCCACGTTAATTGGTCCGTACATATCTCAAACGGCCAACACCAGAGACATCAGTGGAAAAACTTTTACGGCAACCAGTTTCAGCCTGAAATGCAAACTCAGCTACGTTCAACGGTCAACAGACGACGGTGCTAGATACGACGTCTTGTTCGAGACAACCGGTGGTGTTGTCTATAGAAAGACCCTTAAGTCGACTGATGTACCGGAGGTCGAAATGAGTGAATCCTATCTTGTTGGACACGTTGACCAAAATGTAAGAGCTTCTATCTATCTTACCGACATTTCTGTCCGGATATTCCACGGTATAAATCAGTATTAGAATTGCAATTGCTAGAATATATATATATATATATATATATATATATATATATATAATCATCTTTATTCGTGACAAGCACAGCATAAAAAGTAGTACACAACCAGTAGTACACAACCAAGAAAAACACAAATCAACTGAACAAAACTAAATAATAAAAAAATAATAAAATAAACCTAATAATAAACAATTAAACTAAGCACAAACTTTACACAGTACAGCCTCTGCCCTCAGACAAATTCTAGTATATATATATATTATATGTGTATATATTATATATATATATATATATATATATATATATATATATATATAACTCGTCTTAAACAATGGCTGCACGTGATGCCTGCATGGCGTTGTGCGACCGGTTCCCGTTAGGACACCGAAGTTAAGCAACGTCGAGCGCGGTTAGTACTTGGATGGGCGACCATCCCGGGATCTAGTCGTTGTGCCGGCGGCCAACCAAGTCGTTCATCGCTTAGGCGTCGATAAAATTGGCAGCAGCGTTAAGCTGCGAAGGCAAAACGCGGGTCTAGGGAAAGCAGTGGTAAACTACTCTCGATTAACGGTGCACACCACCTGCATCGCTGCTTGCCTAGCACACGGAGATCAGCGCCGGACCATACGCTCGTTCGAGTACGAGAATAACCTTTACCTTTTACCCTTCCACTTGAAACATCACCTAAGGGTAATAAATAGAGTAAAAACATAATCGACGAAACTAAACAGCGTCCTAGAAAATAATTAGTATACATTATAGAACCTGTCAAGCAACTAAAACTGAGCGATTCGGCATAGCTAACCTGAGTTTGAGGTTTTTACAACCAAACGCTTAGTTAATTAATATAGAAACCAGCTACAATATTCCACAGCGTATACAGGCTTAACAACAAAAATAGTTCATAAGAACAGCATAAGTAAACGAGTTCTAGTTTTGCAAAATTCTTAGTCATGTTAATGGAAGAAATAATTCAATGTTGAATTCCGTTGATAGATTTAATTTTCTTAATAAGTCAAGAATAATATAGGAAAGACCATGAACTTTCTTGCAAATCGGTTTTACAATATACGCAAATGTACATAATTAATACACTCAAAAAAATAATCCGTTACCGGTAACGGAATATGTGAGGGAATAATCCGTCTCCTATAGCTGTACAGAATATTCCCTCACTTTGAGGGAATACAACTTTGAGTGAATGAATTCACTCAAACACAAAGTGAGGGAATTATTCAAATTAATCCGTATTCATTGAGGGAATTCATTCACTCGAATATATGTTAGTGAGTGAACGAATCCCTCATTCTAAGTTTTAGAGAAAAATTAGGGAAAATTCTCTTAGAGGCCAATTCCGAGTGAATGAATTCACTTGCTTTTGATTTTGGATTTTAAACCATGCGTACAGCACTATATAAATTATCCTGGAATAATAATAATAATAATAATAATAATAATAATAATAATAATAATAACGTACAAATTTAAAATAATGCCTCAAAAATACACAAGTACATACAGACGGTAATATTTAGTAAAAATGACTGTTCAGCAAACTTAACATTCAATAATGTAAAGGTAGCAATCATAAAACATTACGAACTTATCATCCAAATGGATATGCCAATACAGTGGTGTGTATATGGAATAACGATAAATTCTGCCTACAATTATAATTAAAACTACAGTTCATTGCTAGAATACTCGACTGTCACTGATAAGTCAATATTCTTGATACAATACAAACTGGAAGCTGTCAGCCTAAAACACTTTCAAATACAATCAAACCTTTACAAAACTACAATACACTGATAAAACGCATTCACGTAGCCAATCACGAGGTGGCGGTATGATATGATTCCGTAAACCTTAGTTTAGGGAATTACTTCCCTCAACTTTTGAGGGATTATTTCCTAACGCTTACGGAAATTTCTCTCAAGTGTTAGAGAAAATTCCGTAAACTTTAATTTAGGGAATTACTTCCCTCAACTTTTGAGGGATTAATTCCTAACGCTTACGGAAATTTCTCTCAAGTGTTAGGAAAAATCCGTAAACTTTAGTTTAGGGAATTACTTCCCTCAACTTTTGAGGGATTATTTTTTTGAGTGTAGCAATTTCAGAGTTGGTGAGATTAACAGGAATTATGCAATTAATAGTTTGCAACGATATGCAAAAGTATTAATTGCCAATCAAGTTGGTTTTCTGACAAACGTTGACGGTATATTGATTCATAGGGAAAGCAGGCTTTGGACGGAGATTGTGTCTCCCTTTTGCTTCTCCTTTTAGCATCATAATTCTTTTACATCAATTTACAATATATCAAACTATGATCTAATATTGAAATATGAAATACATCTGCATTTGTCTTTAAACTTATTTTTCAAATATCGAATTGTAATATTAACGATCTTTGGTCCTGGTTGTGATACTAATGAACTGATTTATTTATTTATTTATTTATTATGATAAAATGAACTCAAATTCATTATAAAGAGTAACTTTTCTTCGTGTAGGTGTTTTGTCGAGCGACCGCATATTGGCAGTCAGCGTTTCCAAAACGAAGTCTATACAAACTGAGCAATTCCGTTTACATCGGCTTCAAATTGTCTGCGGTATGTACTGTACAATAACAGCGCTCTACAGATTATAGTACTACGAATCAGGGGCGTAGCCAGAAATTTGATTTAGGGGTGGTATAAATTTGCTGTGCTGCTTTCCAAAGCGCTATATAAATCCACGAGATTTGACTTACTTCTATACTGAGTGATATCGATCCTTGTAGCGCTACAATAAAAGCACGAATATACACATCTCGTAGACTATTCGAGGATACGTTAGTAGCAGTGTTTATTCTAGCCACCTAGACATTTGGGGGAATTTAAAATTTGGGGAAACAGGCATTGGGGAGGTCATACTACTTGCCAAAATGTCAAAATGGGGGGGATTTCAAACTTTGGCGGGAAATTCCCCCCAGAGAAGGTCTAGAATGGTTGGTAGCCAAGGAGCAGTTTGTGAGACGTACTGCCATATTCAAACTAATGTCTTACTGCTAATCGTGTCTACAGACTACATGTAGGGGGGGGGCTACATTAAGACGCCCACGTGCGCATTGATTGAATGCAGTCAGTAGGACATCAAGCGATTGACTTCACTAAAATCTCTACTGTAAATGTGCATGAAGATTGCGAGCATGGTTTGCATTAATCTGGAAATGTTCTATCATTCACTGACGCCGAAACCTTAATCGAATGAGTTTACCAAACCAGGGCTTTTTTGTGCCGCAACGAACGAAGCGGAACGGCATTTCGGAAAACCTGAAGACTGGTTTTATTTTTTATTGCAGCATTCAGTTTAAAAAATCGAACGTTTGAACTGTATCTAATTGCCGTCTCTTTTTTCAATTTTCTTATCATACACTTTATTTTCATCGGTGGTCCAAACAATTAGAATAAAATTGTACGGCCGCTATGACGTGTTAGCGACGGGTACGGTCCAGGGTTTAATCTAGGCCGTTTCCGGAGGGAAATTGCCCTTCCCCCGGGAAATTTCAAATTCCCCCCGGAAATTTTGGCATACTACATCAACTAACAGCAGCCCCCCAACTGACTTCCCCCGGCCTTGTCAGTTTGCCCCCGGAGTCCAGAGTCTAGATTAAACACTGCTTACTGTCGACTATTGCGTTCCGCAAAATATTTTTTTTACAAAAAAGCCCTGTATCAAACTATCATACTGAATTTTGAAGACGTTTCGGATAAATTAACTTTCGTTGTTTTACGCTCAGACATGATGCACTGTTTTGCCACAACGATCTATTTCAGAACACTAATGAAATCACCGGACCTCTGCCCGTTGCGGAAGGCGACAAGGTCACAGTTACTGTCCAACCAACTTTTCCGATTACAACTCCGGCGTGCTTGAATTCAGGAGTGACTCCGTGCTCCCCGACCTATACATTTCGAGTGTACGCAGACCGGTTGTATCTGTCCAATTGTACGTTCAGTGTCTCAAACGGTTCCACCGCATCGTTTGTCTTTTCTCCGATTGCAAATCTTGACAAGTACCCTTCGAGAGTCGGTACATTCCAACTGATTCCAGATAACACCATCCAAGCACAGGGTTCCATATTCAACGATTACAAAAGCAATAAGTTATCGGTACGTATTGGACTGGTTCAGTTTCAAAATATTGTAAATTGGTACAGTGGCGGCTCTAGGATTTGACAAGTGGGGCGGGGCCGTTGGGGTGGCAACTTCTAATCAAGGGGGGCCAACCATTTGTTGTTTAATGTATGTAGCATTAAGTATAGGGTCCCAACTGGAAGGCACTGGAGGGCACTGGGGGGCACTGGGGGGCCGGGCATTAAATAGGGGCACGGGCCCCCTGGCCCTCCGGTGGAGCCGCCACTGAATTGGTACTGTGTTAAAATGACAGCTATATCGCCGCCAGCTGCTTCTTAATCCATGCACGTGCCATTATTAGAAATATGACGCTGGTGCTAAGCAGATGTGCATGCAGCACCAGATATTTCGTGCCATAGTAGGCCTACAGAACAATTCTCTTGTTCCGGTAGCAAATATCGAATTTTCCAAATTCTCGCAGACCCAGACACAGCGTGTCGTAGTAGACTAAAATTCATACATTTATGAAATAGGTTAATAACCTTTTCTGCAATAATTGAATGGTTGGGTGGAATAAGGAGTTAAATGCAGTTACCAACTTAATGGTGAGGTTGTCAATTGAAGGACCCAGAGAAATAAGGAAGTAAATGCAGTTACCCCTCTTATTGTTATTGATACTCAAACCATTGGGGGGTCGGGGGTCGGTCGGACACAGTTACCTTTTTATTCCACCCAGCCAATCAATTTCGACAGAATGCACTGAATTTCTTAGTGCGTATTTCTACGTTAGTGAACATGGATTTCCGCTTTGTTCGAACTTGACATACTTTTAGTAATCATTCGATGCTACTCTTCACTCCCCCACTTCCATCTTGTAGGCAATCTACAGTCTACATAGGTGTTTCTGTGTCTTTCTTTTGCTCTTTTCTCTCCATTTTCCGACTATTACCTAATGCTCCAGGTCTTCCTGGAGCATTTAGCAATAGCGAATAGTTTTATAGTAGACCAGAAAAGCTACACAAATTAAGATATAGAAACGCGCGATTTTTGTAAGACCTGGAATTGCACACATATACAACAGTTTTGTATATTTGTGCACTTCTGGACTTAGACTTATGAAGAAAAAACTTGTCTTTCATAAGTCCTTCGGGAACCAGTGGCGGCTCCACAGAGATTCCCGTGTCCCCTATTGAGTGCCTGGCTCCCCTAGTGGCCCCTCTGTTGGAACCCTATACTTAATACTACATACCTAACAACAAATGGTTGGCCCCTCATCATTAGAAGTTGCCACCCCAACGGTCCCCCACTTGCCAAATCCTGGAGCCGCCACTGTCTGGAACTAAGTACCGAGTGCAAAAAGTGCATACTGTACACTAGATAAAATATTACAAGAGCAAATAAGGTAACTGAAATTGAAATTTTCAAACTTCCTCTTTTCCAGACAATAGACTTTGAAGTGCGTCGCCAAAATACTTGCTTCATGTCATTAGTGGCGTTGATTCTGTTTCTGCTTTAAAATAATGAATGCCTGTGGGATATATTTGTATTGTGTCGAGTCTGGGTATATTTTAGATCAGATGAAGCAATGAGGAACCGAATAGTAAACGTTTCGTAATTCGTGAATTCCTTTCTAGGTTTCGATAATCGAACGGGACTGGCCACGTTGCTCGAGTTCCGGAGATCCACATGTGACTACGTTTAACGGGTAGGACCAGTGTTTATTCTAGCCACCTTGACATTGGGGGGATTTTGAAATGTTTGGGGGGAGGGACAAGGTCTGAGTCTCCACATTTTTTGGGAGGGGGCAATTTCCATCCCCCAGCCAACATATACAAAATTTGGGGAATTTTAAAACTTTGAGAGAGGATTCCCCCCAGAGAAGGCCTAGAATAAACACTGGGTAGGTCTAATACTCTAATATAATTCACTCTGGTGCTCATTTTCCAGATTTTGAACCAGGGCTGTCATTTAATTGTTTTAATGTGGGGAAAGCCTTTCAACTGTAAGGCAAGCAGTATTTTTAGAAATACCTATGCAGTAGCAAATTGGTTTTTGTCCATAGTGCATGCTACATACGATACTACATTAGTACAGACCAGTGATTGAATTAAAGTTATAGAAACAATTGAGAACACAATGAATTTAAAAACACAAAAATTCGCGAAAATGTTTCCCTAAAAATCAGGGGGTAACAGCCCCTCTGCACCCCCCCCCCCCAAATGACGTACCTGTTTTGAACATGAAAACATTGACATTTTTACCTACCATATTCACTAGAATCGACTAGATCATTGCTTATCATTACGGGCATTTTTTCTATTTCAAATAAAAAATAAATTTTGCAAGTGCTATTGCAATAATCAATTTTGTCAGCCCCATTAGCTTAGTTTCTCAAATATTCTATTCAAGATGTCTGTTCGCCTATTCTGTTGAGTGTTCTTTTTGACGTTATCCGAATGTTCAAGGTTTTTAATGTTATTTTACACACGAAAACACGTAGGCCTACACGTAGTTCTTGGCATATGAGACTGGCGGTGCCACGGTGGTCAAGTAGTTAGTGAACTGGACTGCCTGTCTGGAGATTCCGGGTTGACATCTTTCGGTAACTTTTACCTCCGGCGCTCAGAAGGTCGACTTAATTGTGACTGAGTACACCGGGTACTTTATTTGCTCGGTGGGTGGAGAGACGGCTGGGAAATACCACGAAAAAACCAACCAATACCACAAAAAAGGAACCACTTTCATCTTAATTCAATATCAAACTAATATTTTTATTATGTTATCGACAAAAAATGTCCAGTTGATGCAAATTTTGAGCATAAGTTTTAGGTATATTTATGGAAAAATTACTTCATGAATATTATTATTAACTGTAAACTGTTTTAATTTATTGTAGTGCATATTATCATATATACGGCTCAGGAGAATATGTTCTGGTTTCAATTCCGTCAAGGAAAATCGAGGTAGGCTGAAAATTATTGTAGATGATAACTGATAAACTATTTTAATCAATCCAACGCAGCACAACGCATGGGTCAACCCAACCTATGGACATCTCTGAGCCTCATCTGCCACTCACAGATATTCCAGTGACCTTCAAGCACTCCCAAAAAATGCAATGATTTTAATCTTTATTTGAAATGTTTGTTTGCAGAGTAAAATGAGGAACCTTTTTTAGAGATATCGCATCACGTTACGTCGTTTAATTATCCGTTAATACAGGTTCAAGTGAGTCATACGCCTTGTGGCACTGTTTCCTGCAATTGTGGTGTAATCGCACGAGAAGGAAACAACATCCTTGGCATCAACAACTGTCCCACACAGACGTCAGTTGCCTTCACTCGATACTTGACAGATGTTAACAATCCTGGCGGTTACATCTACTCAAGTAATTCAAATTATAAAACGGTGTGTGAGATACTAGTCTGATTAATGCACAGATCATAATTCAGGCATTCGAGATTATAATCACTAACACATGAGTTGTACTACTACTTCGTGTAGGCCCCTGTCGTATTACTTAGCAAACTTAGCATAATTCAAAGTGGCTTAGGAGACATTACTGCCTGCGTGAAAGCCAGTAGAGGCGCTAACGGGGCTCGAACCCGCTCCGTCAGCCTGCCGCTCCAGCGCGTAACCCACTCTGCCATCTTTCGGCCCTATTGTAGAGAGCTTTTTATCAGGTTTGTGTGTTCTTCGTACTCCATATTTTCCAGTATTTCCCAGGCTACCTTCATCCACATGGAATCACATGGCTTGTGCAAAATCGATAAAACACATATAAAGGTCCTGGTTAAACTCGCCTTGACGAATTATGATTATTTGGTCCGAGCGTCGTCCTCCTTACCTGAAACCACATTGAGTTTCTCATAAGGGCTATGATTTCTTTCATTCGGTTTAATTGACATAATCCCGGTAAAAACCATTCCTGGTACATTTTTAGCAATGATATGCCCCTGGAAAAACGCACTCAGTAGCCGTTGGAGACACGGCTCTGCATGAGCTCATCGACTACTAGTGGGCAAAGTAAAAGTTCGACTATACTCAAAAGAACAACTGGGACAGAAGCTATTAATACGGAAGAACTCAATTGTGACATGTGACTGGAATGCAGATGTAGAATATCTTACCGCCTTGAGTGCATCGCCAAAGAAAGCGGAGCGGAATGCAAAGACAGAGAAAGTTTATGGATGGATCTGAAGCAATAAAACTCGTAAAATAAAGAAAACGAAAAATAGCGACTACATCACAGCAGAAACGCTCAAATCGGTCCAGGAAAAACGAAAGGCAAAAGTGAAAACCCTCGGAAATGCAAAGAACTAAAGAGGGAGGTACAACAAGCCATCCGGAAAGACAAGGAGGAACAAGTCGTCACAATCGAAAGGAAACACATGGCATTTATTTCAGACAGTAAAGCAATTTACACGGCCTTTCGCGATAAAACTTCATGCAATACAAGCTTCAGATGGCACGCTCGTGAGTCACGACAAGCGGAGGAGACATTGCAGAGCGCGGCGGAAAGAATACTGTGAAACAATGTCTGCTGATTCATTCATTCATTCATTCATTCATTCATTCCTAGACAATTTCTATAGCGCTGTAACAAGGCTGAGGCCCACAACAATAGCGCTTTAACATCTCAACTATAACCCAACCTAAACAGATGCGATTTTAATCTCTTGATGAAATGCTCGGGAGTATCAGCCACGGTGGTCTCATCAGGAAGAGAGTTCCACAAGATAGGATTACCCCTAGTGAAGGATCTCTCTCCGAACTTGGCGGTCTTGGATGGAGGAGGAACATGAAGTTTAATATCGCCGGACTGATGTAAACCATGACGTGCAGATCCCCGTAAATGAGCAGGAAGCAGCCCCAACAGGAAGTGAAATCGTTGCAGACCGGAAAGCATCAGGGCCAGATGGAGTACCTGCGGAGTTGCCTAAAAAGGGACCAGTGACTTAGTAACAGCGCTAACCAATGCATTTTGTTTTGATTGCAATTTGTTGATGGAGGTTTTGGAAAATGGGGATGCCGAGGGTGCACTGCACCCCCTGGAAGATGAGGCTGTTTTTTGCTTTTTCAAGATTTTTAGATAGTTTTGTGCAAGTCACGAAGTATATGTAAGCTTAAGGATTGTTGCAATAGGTAGAAGACAGTTGGCAAGCAACAGAGTTAACCGGACTCGCTCTTTGTCGGGTGTCTCAGCTAGTTAATATAATTATAATCTCAATTAAAATCTCAGTACTACAGGATACTAGATTGGAAGGGTACAACAGTGGTTCTCACACAGGGCAAACCCTCATGAACCACTTTAAACCTTATTATTATTATTATTATTATTATTATTATTATTATTATTATTATTATTATTACTGTATTATTATTATTATTATTATTATTATTATTATTATTATTATTATTATTATTATTATTATTATTATTATTATTATTATTATTATTATCTGTTCATATGTTCTAAACAGATCGTGTTACCGTCTGGAATGCGTATTTCGGTGTTAGTTCCGGGTTATGTTGGATATATCAGTGTGGACGTAGACATGTATGGCCTGGATGGAACTGTATATCAAGACATTTGTTCAAACAGACTTACAAGTTATGATGCCGAATGCGGCAGCGAGTGCGATCAATACAAGTAAGCAGTACATTGAACGATCATATTGTTGGCATGTTTAGTCAGAAAACTTAATGAAGACAGTTAACCTTTGGCTTCAGAGGCGTAGCCGAGAATTTCTGAAGGGGGAGGGCATGGTTCACATGATTTCCAACTTCGGAAAATTCTGACAAGCAAAAAAGGTCGTCAACTATTATATAGGTATATGGGCACCGTACAACTATATTGTCACGCATTTTGGTCGAACAGCCAAGGGGTTTTAGCCCCAACACCCTTGGCTACGCCACTGTTTTACTATGGCCCAAGCTATGTAGTTTTAAATAAAGCGAATCTGTAGTACCAAAAAGAAAAAAATCCTACTAAATCCACTAAAATCCAGGTAATATTATTATTACTCTTACTCTTACTATTATTAATATTGTTGTTATTAATACTGCAACGCTTTTAGGGAAGATCTTCTTTCCATTTCTTGTAAATTTTTATTTTAGGGTTCGTGGAACGAACTTCTTTAATATTAGAGAAGGCACCCAATCACTCTGTGATGCTAGCGCGCTTTTGGTCCCGCAGTGCGACTGTACTAGTGGCGGCGGCACAACAGGGTCAACATGCCCTATGCCGAACGGAGACGTTCCACTCCTGACCGTCCCAAATACGTGCAACCTACCGTTGAACGCCAAACGAAAACGATCATTTCCCGACGACGACAATGCGGTAACTGTTGCCATGCCTAGTGCTATAACTCCCCCGAGGAACGTTGCCTTGCCAGCTTCAAGTTCGAACGTTGGATCTGACCAGGCGCTCGCTGCGTGCAACAGTGCTGTGACGGCGTCGAGCCTTTACGCTCTTTGCATCACCAATCTTCGGACAAATATCTCTATAGACTTGCAGTCTTGTGTTCTCGACGTCCAGGTTAGCACGATAGCGAAATGGATGACGTTCGTTACCTAATCTGTACGTTTTAATACAAGTGTGTTCAAAGAAACTTTTCCGGGAGAGGCAAATCACAATGGTCACAGTTACGCCACACGAATTTTTCCAGGAGGGGCAAAACGCATTTGAACACAATGGTCGCGGTTAATATTAAATTTTCAGCAAGGCTTTCAAATTTCAATGTGAAATATTGGTATTTGCATTTTCTAGGGGGGAAGTGACCATCTTGCCCTAATATGCGGGCGCCCATGTTTTGATACAGTTTTCATAATTGGACGCCGCATCTTTTACTGAGTCTGTCTTTCGTCAGTTCAAAAACGAACTTTACTTGGGTTGGGCATTTTGTTTGGCACTGCATACTACAGATTTTGATTGCTTTTCTGTAGATTCAAAGATGACAGCTGTGGCGGACAAACGAATGTTGGAATAGAAGTTTACAGTACTGGAGAAATCCTACTAAACCACCTAAACCACCCGCACTTATGATTCTTCACTTAGCAGTGGCGGCTCCACATGGGGTCGGGGGGCCCGTGCCCCCTATTGAGTGCCTGGCCCCCAGTGGCCCCCCTGTTAGGACCCTATACTTAATACTACACACCTAACAACAAATAGTTGGCCCCCATGATTAGAAGTTGCCACCCCAACGCCCCCCCCACTTGCCAAATCCTGAAGCCGCCACTGTCACACTTAGTGAAGACTTAATGTGCGCTAACACCATGTAATAACAATAAAAATAATAAAATCCATTTATTTCTTAAAATTAAAATCAATAGGTCAGTAAAATGGCATTTGTCAATTGTGTCCGTAATGGTAAATTATATGAATTGAGTCCAATGAAGTTTCAGCTGTTTTGTTTCAGATTTTGGGAGATCTTGTTTTGCCTCCAATGTTACTGGCTAAGCAGATGGAAAACCGTTGCAAGACAGTGATTGTAAGTTCCGATTCGGCCGTAAAAGACAGCAACATCAAAACCTACAATGACAACTATTGTTCGACGGGATGCAGTACTACTGGTGGAAACTGTGTTCAAGGAACCTGCCAGTGCTATTCGGGTATGTTACTACTTTTGGGTGCCTAGAGATACAAGAGAGCAAGATGTGTAATCAAGTCAGCCTATTCAGCCGGATTTAAAGCCTGGAAAA
>CM030860.1:8867406-8912406 GCA_018105865.1 Metaphire vulgaris | reverse complement strand
AATTAAGCACGTCATAATACTTAAATATCTGTCATCACCGCAAATATAATAACCTTGTTATTGGGACCTGGCATTGATCTTGGGGGGGGGGGTCAAAAGTTTTTGACATAATTATAGGGAGGGGTAACTGAAAGTTGACAGGTGTTGACAAGGGGGAGAGGTAAAAAATTGTCCACAAATTGTATACATAATTAATGGACAGCCCCCACTTAAAATCACATTTATTATTATTATTATTATTATTATTATTATTATTATTATTATTATTATTATTATGTGATATCTTGTATGCGAACACGTAGCTGTTATTATTATCATCAAATGAGAACCATTTTACAGAATAACAGACACCTGTGCCCTTGGCTACAGCCATAACCGTTCCGACGCTAACATCAGCTTCGGCGCCACCTGCCCTAAGCTCGCCATGTTTCCAACATTACCTGTCTCCTCATCTTCAACGATTGACAAACTGCCCAGCTGTCGCTGAATACCGATATATAATTAACGATGTTGCTGGACACTGCGTCTGCCCGAACACAGGCTGTGCAAGTTGGCGAATAGTTTATGGCAACCAAGATCCTCAGTTATAAGTTAACGCTGTCTTTAGCCTAGGCCTATAAAGACAGCGTCGCGGTAGAAAAAGTCTGGGATTTTCGTTGCGCTATATAAATGGTCCTTCTAAGACATTCGTTTCTGAGTGCCTCTTTCGCACGCCTGATCCTTGCCGGGGTCTCGCTGCCACCCGGCGATCCGGCATATTTCAGGTTTACTGCGGAAATTTCCGAAGTCAAGTCGGATGAAGGAAAAGCCTAAAAATGTCGACGAAACTCGCAAAGAAATTCACGTCTTGGTCGGATTAGAGGCAAAGCGAGCGCAGCTGAGAGACGCATTATTTAACGCCTGGCGTCGTTATTATGTCAATGGTCTCTGTAAAGTGTAAACGATTGGTTATCGGATAGGAGCAGTGGCGGTTCCAGGAATTCTTGGTGGGGGGGAATTAACAAAATTATGGTAAGTTTGTGGGCGGATGCAAAGCGAAGAAGAAAAAACAAAAGAAAAGAGAGTAAAAGGTCATTGTTAGTGTTTTGTGTCCATTAAATGTTAATAAACCTTGCAAAAAGAAGGTCATTCGCAGTATTTTTACTAAATTTTGTTAACAAACTCACCGGAAAATAGGTTGACAAGCAAAAAAAGGTAATCCGGAACCCCGGTGAGGGGATGCATCCCCAGTCATCAACATGGTCAACATCAACGTGCAGATGGTTACATCAATGGTTTTCACACAGGCTTACTTAGCCTCCTAAACCACTTAAAATCACATTATTATTATTATTATTATTATTATTATTATTATTATTATTATTATTATTATTATAGTGAAACCGTCACTGGATAGGAGGACCAACACCTACACCAAAATTAGCGTATGAGTGTTCCTCGTCTGCAAGATTTTTAAATAAGAACCTTTTCCCAATGACATTACAAAATATCCAAGTAGCCTATAACAGCGGTTCCTAACAGGGCCTGTTTTAGCGTGCAGTGATACACAAAATGTGCAGTGATAAAATGAAAATATGCAGTGGTAAAATGCAATTTTCGGTGCTTTGTGCAGTGAAAAATTTTCCGGACGACTTTTTTGCTCGTTTTTGACGCGGATGTCCACAGATTTTCTGAGCTTAGTGCAGTGATAAATTTTTCTTAAAACAGTCCCTGGTTCCCAATCTCTTTTAAAATGTACCCCCTCCCCAAGCACACAAGTGAGCTTCGTGCGTACCCGTGCAAACGTAACTTACATAACTTTGAATAATATTTTAGTTTAACGGTATCTCATTGGTTTGTTTTTAAATATTGGCATTTAAATAAATTTTGGAGATCACGCGTTTTCTCTTAAAAATTGCGACGTACATTTTACTTCTAAGTAATTTTGAACATCTTCCACAGATGTTTTTTGCTACAATTTCATGATGTCCGCCCCCGTATAAGCCTGTTTTCGCTCAAATTCCCTCTATAGCTCTATACTATTTCTTGTTGACTTACCATTCCCATCAATCTTTAGACCACTATCTCTTTCTAATTTTCTTTACAATTTAAAAAAATCTCATTCCTTCCCGTACCTCTTTGCAACAGCTCGCGTACTCCTAGTGGTACGCGTACCACCGGTTGGGAACCGCTGGGCCCCAGTGGCGGCTCTAGGATTTGGCAAGTGGGGGGGCCGTTGGGGGGGCAACTTCTAATCATGGGGGGCCAACCATGTGTTGTTTAATGTATTTAGCATTAAGTATAGGGTCCCAACTGGGGGGGCCACTGGGGGGGCTAGGCAGTCAATAGGGGGGGCACGGGCCCCCCTGGCCCCCGCGGTGGAGCCGCCACTGCTGGGCCCTATAAAATCTGCCGCAGCGACGATTTTGAAATAGAAAATCTGGGCGGCTCGAAAAATTTTCAACTTTATTTGAACAGTTCTTAATAAATAGCAGTGCTTGCCCCGGCAGAGACACAAAGAAGCCTATTGATCGCTCGTGTTTAAACTCGCCCACACACAGAGAGAGTGAGAGAGAGAGAGTATATATAATTTGTGGCACATGAATCGTTTAGTCGAAATACCAAAGGTTACGCCGCCATTGACGGCATGCTATTTATTAGCGCAGGTGAATACCTGTGAAATGAAGGTGTCTCATCTCCGAACGATGTCGATTAAGTGTGTTTCGATGACTGATTGCGTATCGATTGTCGGGGCGGCGCGAATGTTCTCTTGGGCGCCGCATCGATTTGTCGCCTGGGGGGCAGGGGGCTCTCTCATCTGAAACGAAATTCTGATTCGCGGCGTATGGTCGGTGTCATTGTTTTCGCCCTCGGATCGGTGGCAAAAACGTGTCCGAACTGACTGGCCACCGGTTCAATGGTAATCGATACGCAAGAGAAACCATATCGATATTGTTGTTGTTGTTGTTGTTGTTGGAATGATCGATAACGGAACGTTGTAATGATGAAAGCGAGGGTCGTTTCTGTGACCGCCGTGTGGGTGTGCTGTTTGGTTTCGGTCTTCCATTGATTCCTGAAGCATTAGCGGAAACCTATTAATCAGCTAATGATTATTAAGAAATTCTGATTAATATTAATCAGCTGGCTATGGGCGATTCCACTTTTCAATGATTTGGCAAATGCATCGCGTGTATTGGTTGAGGCCATGGGCGCCCGCACATTGGGGCAAGAAGGGGCACATGCCCCCTCCCCCTTGGAAAATGCAAATACCAATATTTCACATTGAAATTTGAAAAAAAACTTGCTAAAATATTAACCGTGAACATTGTGTTAAGATGTGTTTTGCCGCCCCCTGGAAAAATTTCCGCGGGCGCCCATGGTTGAGGCGCTGCTATTGCGAAATCACAAAGACTTTCGTTGATATTTTTACAGATTGGCGCTGTCTGTTCGATGCCAGTCGGGTTATTTTTTTCTGTCCTCCAGCCACGTTCTCTTCGAGGGCGTCCTCTTTTTTGTTCATTTCCCTTCGTATTTTCCTTTCACGACTTTTAGTTCTTGTTCTGTGCACGATCCTCTCATTATATATAACCAGCATGCTGCGTTTGCCTCTTAGCAATTGTTATATTATAAGATGCTCTTCTGGTTCGGGTTTATGTGATCTACTTACTTACTTTGTTGTGTTGGTTTGTGGTCTTTGGTATCTCTCTCTTTCTCTTCCGGTAGTGAGTTTGAGCATTATCGACATTCTGAAATATATTTTTCATCGAATCAACGAAAACTCTTATCTTTAACCCGAGCATCGCGCGCGAGTCTCCAACACAATCTCTTTCGTCAGTTTCCTACTGTTTCCCGCGGAAAAACATTATATATATACCTATTTAATTGCGAATTAACCTTGCGTCGTGGGTGAAATGCGAAACGGTGACGTGGATCATGCGTCATTTTGAGCGATCCATTACCGTCTCTGCCCACAGGTTTAAATTCAACCACGATAATATAATGCCCAGCTGATCTTGGCTGGTCTGGTCGGGATATACCGATACTCGGCCACCAGTCCGTTAACAGAGAATAGATTTCTGAAAGACTTTGTAAAATGCCTACTCAAATGGCTCACCATTTTTCGTGGCATTTCGAATGATCTATAATGAAAGTGATACAGAATATATATTTCCCACTCTATAGTACGGTTTGACGCAATGTAGATGGGGACACAAGAAAATGTGGTTGAAACCAATCGCCAGCATGACAAGTGCTTGTGTTTGACGCAAAACGGTGGATTGCGTGGATCATTGAACCACAAAATCTACCGGCTGTTGACTGACATGAACAGAAGCTACTCATCGGCACGCCTGCGGTTTGTTCGCCGTCTCTAGTTTTTGAAATTTCAGGGGTGTCACGTATAAGCAGAGTGTCCAAATCAGGTTTTTGTCACCCATCACACACCTTTCAGTCGCTGTACCTCGTCAAGTTGCCGTTAAGCTCGACGAGTTAGAATTAAAATGAAATGAAGTCAGTGAGGCGTGAAATAAAAATTCTGACACGCTCACAGATGGCCGACCTCGTTGTCAAAAAGGGTTTTCTGGAACGTTCGTCAAACCCGCGTTAATTATGACGTAAAATCCGCGCTAATTATGACGTCAAATCTGCGTTAGATATGACGTCAAAGCCGCCTTGATTATGACGTCAAATTGCGCTTCGGTTATGACACGTCGTCTTGAAAGTATTTAGGCCATTTTTTTTTCGATTTTCTGGTACAGTACATACTGTCGTGTGGATATATGTTCTTTGGAACGTCAGTACCGCTAATGCGGCTAATCGAACAAACTCCGAAATTGTTTATATTTCGTACGAATTCTCCTCTGTCTGAAAGCAGACGAACTGATTTGCTGTGCCATCAGCCACCTGCTTCCTGCCCGACGCTACCTACGACCGTCGGCAAAGTATTATTTCAATGATTTGTCGCGGTAATCACCTATTGATCCAACGACGCAGGACTACAAAGGACGTTTTTAAGATAAAAATGTATAGGAGTCAACGCCAGATCCCTAAAGCAACGGTAAGAAACTTTGGTTTAAGATGTGCGTACATTGTCGGAGAGGCGCTAAGAAGTCGTACCATGCAATCGTCGGGAAGAGGGTTCGAATCCTACAGTAGTAGTTCCTTTTACTACTTACTACTATTACTACTACTACTACTACTACTACTACTACTACTACTACTAATAATAATAATAATAATAATAATAATAATACTAACACAATTACTACTACTATTACTACTACCTACTACACTGTACTAATACTAATACTACTTCTGCTGATGCAACTGCTGCTACTGCTACTAAGAATGCATCTCAATCTCATTGTACGTAAGTCTTGGTTTGTCTCACCTGTTCTGATCACGTGTGCGAGTCGGTGACCTCGAGGTCAGTTCCAGTAAGATAAATGACTGACGTCGTCGTCGTCGTCGTCGTCGTCGTCGTCGTTGCATTTAGTTAATTATTTAAAGTCTGACCGTGGTGACATCATACATTAGCGCCAGCTGGCGAGAGATCGAGGCACTACTACGCGACGCGAATCTCTTTAGCGGGCGCCTTTGCCAACGTCGATAACGACGATAAATATATATATTCGCACGACGGTAAATATTAAGACTAGCAGGAGCTGACACACAGAGCTAGCCTGCCTACTCGAGTTCGAGTCTTTCAGTAGGCGATTTGAGGTACTAGTACCTCGCGTAGTGCTTTATGTAAAGAACCAAAAACTGTTTTTAAAATGCGCCACAGAATTTGAAAACTTATAATTTTTATGCTGAACACTATTAGCAACAAACTAACTAAATAAATCTTTATGGAAAGTTTCATTATTTTTTGCATTTTTATAAATATTTCATGTTGATTATTTTACAATTTTTAGTTATCACTTTGAACTTGATACGTGTCTTTTATTTAGCGTTATGGAAACCACTGAGTCGCACAATGCTGAACAAGACATTAAATATCTTTCTCAGCTTTAAAATGGCGCCGTAAAATTTGAAAGGTATAGGACTAGGACCGATTACTTTACTAGCTTCACGTTTCCTCATACTGAATAAATCCTCATGAACCACTCACACGTTACTATTATTATTGCAACAACAACAACAACAACAACAACAATAATAATAATAATAATAATAATTAAAAGAGAGGCATCCTTTCTCCTACAACGAATATCCGTGATACTCCAGAGATTTAACGCAGTCGCCTTCCACGGAACATTGACATAATAATAATAACAATAATAATAATAATAATAATAATAATAATAATAATAATAATAATAATAATAATAATAATAATAATAATAATAATAATAATAATAATGGTCGACATTGAGATCAGCATCCTCTCTCGACCTCGCTATCCCGAAATCACTAAAGATACCAACCATCGGTGATCGCGCCTTCTCCCGAGGCGGACAACTCCAGTGGAATACCATTCCACCTGAAATTAGGAAGATCGAAGCTCGACCCACCTTCAAAAACAGACTAAGAAGCCATCTGTTTAGGGAGTCATACCCCCCTGTAAAGCGCCCTTGTTTTTGGTTATGCTATGCTTACGGCGCTATATAAATAGTCCAGTATACAATACAATACAATAATAATTAATAGGAGGCTAAGTCAGCCTGTATAATAATAATAATAATAATAATAATAATAATAATAATAATTATTATTATTATTATTATTATTATTATTATTATTATAAAATATAATTATTTCAATTGATGATCTCATTAATAAGAAATTCAATGATGTTTTGCCGTGAAAGGTTTAACGACTGTTAATAGTGATCGCGATTTAAACAAAAAAACAAAGCTCTTAATAAGAATGTCGCGTCGCTCTCGGGAGATGTTACACTCGCAATAGTCAGACGATGAAATCGCCCGGTCATCAGCATTAAAGTCACGGTCACCACGAATGACAGCGCCGTCATGTCGCGTTTCATGACGTCACGACGTCATCCCGTCATGCCCTGCTGTCGGCGCCGGTGTCGCTAAAATAACAATCATGTTGCGTATTACGTCGCCAAAGTAAACTTTACGGGCCACCCTCGATAATTTTCAGTTCATTTCGCCGTCACCCAAAGCAAAATATACACGCCGCGAATTATATAATGTCTATCTCTCTCCTAGCTCTGTCTCTATCTGTCTCTGTCTCTCTGTCTCTGTCTGTCTCTTTCCCTCTCTCTGTCTCTGTCTGTCTGTCTGTCTGTCTCGGTCTGACTCTGTCTCTCTTTCTCTGTATCGGTCTCCCTATCTCCCTGTTTCTCTGTCTCTCTGTCCCTGTCTGTCTCTCTGTCTCTCTGTCTCTCTGTTTCTGCCTGTCTCTCTGTTTCTGTATGTCTGTCTCCTTGTCTCCCTGTCTCTGTCTCTCTGTCTGTTTCTCTGTTTCTGTCTGTCTCCCTGTCTCTCTGTTTCTCTCTGTCTCCCTGTCTGTCTCCCTCTCTGTCTGTTTGTCTGTCTTTTTCTCCCTTGTTTTCATGTCGAATTGAATGCCGGCGAGAGGCATCGATAGCTGGCTGGCTCCCATTGTGATCGGCTTCCGCGGTCCGTGCCTTGCACCTGTGTCCAATAACTAGCAAAACATCGACTCGAATCGAGTCACCGCCGACTGAGAATAACAAAAATTCCGAGTAATAAAAGAAAAACCTTATTTAATTTATCGTCGGCCGGATATACACTACATATATAAGACAAGCGTCATCTGCTATTTTCATGTCAGTAAGTAAGACAGTAGGCCTAAGGACTGGAGATGTTGAGTCATACCTTGAAACCGATTGTGAAACAAAATTCGAAAGGCAAACATATTAAGACTTACTGTAGAGGAAACCTTGTCAGAAACTCTGAAACTATTAAATGGAAATGAAATGAAATGAAACTATTAAATTATGTTAAACTATTAAATTAAAACTGTTAAATAATTAAATTAAACTATTAAACTATTAATATTTAGTGGCGTGGTGAAAAATTGCAAGCGTCCAAATGATTAGCCTCGAAATTAAAGCCATTATATTATAAAGAATTGCGATTTTTTAGTTTTCGCATGCATGCAATCTCAAAGTGTGACATTAGTCTCCGCCTTAGATTGTTCGCCCTCTGACCTGGAATGACCTTTCCGGCTTGACCTGACACTAACACAGTTCTCTCTCTCTCTCTCTCATGGTCTCAGCTTTTTTTCATTTCTCGCGGATAATTCTTCAGTGAGTCCAAAATTCGATTTGGGGGTGGGGATCATCAGCCTCCCCCCTCAAATATCCCCCGACACAAAATCCAAGATACAAAATTCGCTCGACCGCAAAACGTAGACGAACCATGCCAGGCAGCCGATCGTCGCATTCCAGCGAAACACGCCCTCCCCCCCAGAAAATGGCGTCCGGCGCCAATCTAAACCTAAGCGCACGGCCAGCCAAGCGTCACGTCTGTCGCCATGCGACATGCTTTCCAGCAATCACCACACACGTAGGTTTTCATTCACTGCGCGGCAGCAGCAGCAGCAGCAGCAGCAGTCATATTCGATGCATTAAATACCATCGGCTTAATTATTGAAAGCCACTCGGCGGCCGGAGGCAAAGTTGTGCGTTGTATGGGTAAGTTGCGTGTCAGTGAATCAGCGCGCCCTTGGAGCCAATCGATGGCGGCCGTTACCGAAAACTGCTGCCAACGCTTCTGCCACGGCCACTGCCTCCTCCTCCTCCTCCTCCTCCCCTGCTGCTGCTGCTGCTACTGCTGACGTCGGTCGAATCGTCGTCATCGGTGGCGACGGCGGCAAGTATGATGACCGGAGTTGTCGCCGTTCCGTGTCTGGAAATATACCTTCTGACCTAGAAGCATTCAGGATCGCAGGTGGCGGTGGGGGGGCGGTGGTGACCGGCTGCTTTGATTCTCGCCCCCTACCCTCGATCAAAGATCATCTTCTCGTGTGACGAAGAAATTAATGTAAACGGAAAAACAAACCGAGAATAATGAGAAAAATGTTTCGCATTTTTTCTGGCGCGACAGAATAGGCCTATACGCTAAATCGGAAGAACCGGTTTCGGAAATTGTGAGCAAGCATGACGCGTCTGGTAAAAGTTGTTCCTTGCAGCGATTAAAGACGCGGTCTCGCTGCGATCGGGAACGGACCTTTTTGCGTTTTCCTACGAAAGTAAGTGAATGCGCTGCACGGTCTCGAACATGCGCCATCGTCTAAGCTTATACCAGTGGTTCTCAGACCCCTTTGCCTCTCGCGGAACTTTTTTGAAGATCGAAAATTTCTCGCGGGTCACCTGAAAATTGAGAAAAATCATGACAAGCAAAAAAATCTTATCGCAACTTACTAAAATTCTTGGCAAACAAGAAAATATTTTCAGAATTTGCCGCGGACCACTAGACCCCCTCTCGCGGACCACGTTTGGTCCGCGGACCACGGATTGAGAACCGCTGGCTTATACTGTAGTCTCATTTCGTGAAATAATTGATCAGATTGCTCGAAAGAAATCAATATAGCAAATTACTGCTATCAGCAATAACGATGATTATGCACGTCCACGACACCTTTTTCATTATTAAAAGGTCTCAATCGATGATAATCCAGATACATTTTAAAAAGATCAGGTCAATCAATTTCAGAGGTCAATCAATAATAAAGACAAAATTGACCTTATAAAGTCAATGGAAAATGTATTCTAAGCCTATAATGTACGTTTGAAAGGACTCGTCTTGTTGGAAGATCTGGAATACATGAAAAATGTGAGTTCCAGATTTGTATTGACTGCCGCCTTACATGTTTAAAGTGTTAGTTCCATGTTCTTCGAGTACTTACACTTAGTACTATAAGATACTAGATTGGACGGGCAAAACATAGTGGTTCTCACACTGGGCAGACCTTCCTGAACCACTCTAAACATTATTATTATTATTATTATTATTATTATTATTATTATTATTATTATTATTTATTATTATTATTATTATTATTATTATTATTATTATTATTAATACTGTGTACAATTGGCAACAATTTAGAAAAATTTTATTGAGTGGAATCAGGGTTATTTTTAGGATTATCAATTTGGGGTCGGCATAATTTAGCAAAAAAGTCCGACAAACAAAAAAGGTCATTCCAGGCTCAGATTTGGAGGGTTTTGGGGGTGTTGGTCTCAGATTGGGGGTGTTGGAGAGTGTTAGGGGGTGTAAAATATCTCTGAGTGTGATTGTATAGTACAACGATGCATATCGTGAGACCGGTTAATTCATTTGATCTATCAATCTGGCAATCAAACAAAAACTAGCTGTAAATGTGTTGTTTGCGATTGTCTCGAGACCAAGATTGTTAACGATAACGTGTCTTCAAATTCAGGCGATTTTGTTTCTGTTTCGACGAAAAGAAAGTTGTTGCTTCGCTCCACAGATCTTTCAAATCGAATCTAGTAATGTTGGACTGTTTATCAAGATTACAACACAATTGCCTGCGTTATATCATCGCCTGTGCTAATGAAAGCGTTGCTTTCTCAGGAGGTTAAGTTGGAATAGCGGTAGAATTATTGCCATGCAACCGGAGGGTAGCGGGTTCGAATCCGACCTCTAGCCACTGCTCAGCGAATTTTGGCAGGTTCTTCACCCCTAAACTGCTTAGCACTTACGATTCTAGTTGATTAATAAAGTAACAAAGAGTCTTCTTCTTCTTCGTCTTCTTCTTCTTCGTCTTCTTCTTCGTCTTCTTCTTCTTCTTCTTCTTCTTCTTCTTCTTCTTCTTCTTCTTCTTCTTCTTCTTCTTCTTCTTCTTCTTCTTCTTCTTCTTTAGGTGCTGTGTATTTCTACGTTAGCGACCATGGATTTCCATTCTGTTCGATCTTTGACGTCCTCTTATTAATTCGATGTTATTCATTATTCCCTCAATTCTTTCTCGTAGGCAGTCTATACACAAGTGTTTCTATGCCTTCCTCTTGTTCTTTTTCCCTCCACTTTTCCGGTTATTGTCAAATGCTCCAGGCCTTCCTTCTTCATTATGTGTCCGAAGAAGGAAAGTTAATCTACTCCTTTTTGAACAGTTCACAGTTCAACAAGAAGTACATTGACTATTAATAGAATATGAAGCACATTGGAATAAATGTGATACTTCATTGTATGACTTTTGAATAGCAGAGTCTGTTACAGAGTAATGTAACATTATTAGCGTTACTTAAAATTAATAATATCTGAGACTATACTATGGAAATGAAATGACTCATAGTGTATCTAGAACCAGGTATCTAATTTTACCTATAATTATAGAGCAAGGTATGAAAAAGTATACCAGAATGAACAAATGATTCCGCTAGATGGCATCTTACTAATTGAGATTCGTAGTTTAAAGGTAAACAAATTGATGTGAGCAGGCAGATCTATAATAGTTTGCCAGTCTATTGATTATTGATTCGTTTACTAAGTTATTAATTTAATCGATTAGTGAGGTACTGCTTTAATTTTATTCTAAACTTATTTAAGTTAGTGATAGTTACTAGAGAAGCTGATAGGCTATACCAGGTCAGTGGCGCAGCCAGGCTTCCGGAATAGGGGCGTATCGACATTTCCGGGTAAAAAATTCTCCAAAGAGCAAAAAATGTTATCGCGGAATTCTTTAAATATTCACCTATTCTCTTCTATCACTCGATCATGCTATCTGCCCCCCCCCCCCCAAAAAAAAATTATCAACGGTCTTGCGCAAATCCTAAGGCCGGTCTCAGTCCGAATAGGGGGGCCCGGCCGCCCCCTCCCCGCGGCAACACCAATGTTCCAGCTACGGGGGCCGATGAATTTGATAGTAAAAGAATGAACACGTAATAATAATAATAATAAAAGAAGAAGCCTCAGTCACTGGTCGAAAAAACAGTAGCTGAAGCCAAAGCTGCATTTGTTGACATCGATCTGTCGGAGGGAAGGAGTCTGAGGAAGCGGACAGCTGCTCCACCCAGCAATGCTCCAAAGACATCTACGAAAGCTGTCACGAAGAGACAGGCAGCAGGGCCTAAGAAAGCAAAGGGCTCTCAGGACACGAAGGACAGCAAGACTTCTGCTGTCAAGTCCGAATAGCAGATCTTTCATGAAAACAATAACAATAATAATAATAATAATAATAATAATAATAATAATGTGCTTCTTAGTTTTAAACTGACATTCATGTGTTATTATATTGGTCTAACGATCCTGCTCTATTGTTACTTTCGAAAAAGCGTCTCGTATTCAACGAACGCAACTTTAAAACCATTTGCATTTATACCTTTTTTCTTGGTTGGTTTTCAGTTGTTCATTTTGCCAGCTATCTCCCGAAATAGAACGAAATATACGAAACTTGCTATAGGCCTACTTACTTACTACTTACTGGCATGACATAATTTTCTTCAACCCCCCCCCCCCTGCGAACACAGCCCATGGGTCGCAGAATGTAAGAAACAAAATCGTGTACCCTGCAAGTCTCTCTGTTACTTATGTATGCATGTATGTCTGAATGTATATAGTGCATATGTATATATACATCGATAATATACGAAATATGGATATACGCGTCTATGATACCGCTTTCATCTTAGTCTGCTCAATAGTTGTTGCAGTTGTCTTTCGTGGAGAGAGAAACCGTTCCTAGAACATGTTCGCTGCAGGTTTGTTCTTTCCTTACGCCTAAATTGGCAGTTTTTTCCTCCAGTAAGTCGAGCCGCTTCAAAGTCGCTATAGACGACTTTATCTTGCAGTTATTCCTGTCGCCCTGTTTTAATGTTCGCACTCCGAGTACCTGGGTTTTTCTCGTCAGCTACCTTAATCAAAGTCCTTGTTCGTTTTACACACTCGCCGTCTCTTCCTCTTCTGCCGAGAATTGCCTTTTATCCACTCTTGCTATAGAGGCTGCATACTAAAAGTACAGTGTCTCTAACGATCTGGCGTTGTTGTTATTTTTCGAAACGCCTATCGTATTATCCGACCAATCAGACCCAGACCCACTCGTAACGCTCCAATAACGTGTCTCGATGAACCCGCAAAACAAACACCATCGCATTCGGCTTTATGACATACTCGAGAGTGAAAACTGCGTCGTTCAAATCGGAGAGGTTTCCGCCTGCTTAGTGCTGACGCGACACGGTTTGCTTGGGCGATATACAATGTACGCGTAACCTCTGCACGGCAAAGACAACCGTAAGTTAAGATACTCCAGGACAGAGGTGCGGTACCGTAAAAAAAGTCGCACAAGACAAAATAGCGCCGACAAAATCGCGCCGACAAATGAGCGCCGACAAATTAGCTCCGACAAATGAGCGCCGACAAAATAGCGCCGAAGTAAGAAACGATAGAGAACTCAACTTTAACTTTAACGGGTTTTTCAAGTAATATTACACGAAAGCTAATATAACTGTGAAACATGTCCTCTTATAATATTCAATAACGTAGAATAAAATACTGAACGACATGAATGCAATTTATAAAAACAGTCTTTCATAACATTCAATAACGTGAAACCAGTTATTAACCCCTTAACCGTGTATTTAACTGTAACTCAATGTAAAATGGACGGATATATCCGGAATCCCCAGTTAAGGGGTTAATGAACGTAGTAAAGAATGTACCCTTTATTCCATAACTGTTCTGTCGTGTGCTCTGTATTATTAAATCAAAAGATTGGACGAAACACTGCGCAGATGTTCCAATAACGGCCTGGTACCATATGTTGAAATAACAACTCGTAGGCGACGGTCGAGTTGAACGTACTTGTTTTTACTCGCCTCCACATGACGTTCGCCGTTATTATGATGCGCAATTCTTTGTTCGACATCGCGCGATTACGTCGACGCTATTTTGCCGGGGTTGTTGGAGCTATTTTGTCGGCGCTGTTTTGTCGGCGCGATTTTGTCGGCGCTATTTTGTCTTGCGCCATTTTGACTGGACACTCAGAGATGCATCGGCGAAGCCACGCGGGAAGAGGCGCTCGCCCCTATTCGGGCCGGAGCCGGTCGTGGGGTGTGTGCGATCCGTTGTCTGTGGGGTGGGGTGAGGGTTGGTACGAGAATGAACGAAAGATATTGAAAACGCGGCAACGTTTTTTGCTCTTCAAGAAAAAACATTTTCATCTGAAGACCTGAAAATGTCGATGTGCCCTTCCCACCCCCACCCCCCATTCCGGAACTCTGGCAGCGTCACTCACTACAGAGACGACAATAGTTCACTCAAAAATCAAACACTGAACCACTGACCAGTGACTCACGGGCCCTGGGAAATTTTAATATCTATCACATCCTTCTAAAGCCGATAAGCCATGTCAAGGCTGACACTGAGTATCGATTGAACATATATATATATATATATATATATATATATATATATATATATATATATATATATATATATATAATGGTAAGGCAGCATTGTTTCATATATATATATATATATATATATATATATATATATATATATACAGTATATATATGTAGTTCATTGCTTTAACGACCGTTTATTAATATGGACGGCTATATGTTTCTAACTTACGACAATCTTAATAAAAGGAGGTAAAGAAAAGTAATAAATAAATAAAATAAATAAATAAATTTTTATGCTCAACTATCAAATCTCTCTCTAAAATTAATATGTAAAAGAATGCTTTATAATAATAATAATAATAATAATAATAATAATAATAATAATAATAATAACAATAATAATAATAAATATTAAATATTGGCCCAGGCTATAATCATGACTCTGAAAATTGCTAATTTTTGACGGTGACAATTCAAATAGGCCGAACAAAAGAAGTGCCTGCTTTGGAATTTATTCATTTATGCAAAAGTCTTAACGGATTATCGATGTAAGTGACCAGTCAACGTCATTTCGGATAATATGACGACTGCTGCGATGACGTCACCACCGGCGGACAATAATCTTCGAATCTGCCCTGTCCGGCGTGCCGGCGCGTACTTAGGGGGCGCTTTGCTCAAGAGACGCCGGACAAAGACTATGCCCGGCTCCCCATTCAACAACAGAGTAAGCAGATCTTCCGCGTTTTAGGATCTGGATGTTTGCTTTGGCGAAGAAGCAGAAAAAACTGACGGTCGCATGCAGAAGGCTCAAGACTTTGCCTCTGTAGCCCGATCCGGATAAAAATCTTTCGGCGGAAGTCTGGGGAAGAGGTCTCAAATTACACTGCAGCGTGGCGGTGGCGGCTCCAGGATTCGGCAAGTGGGGGGGGGGTGGCGTTGGGTGTGGCAACCATGGGGTCAATGATTTTCATAAACCTGGACATTAGTCTAGGTGTCTAGAAAGAGTGTACTAAAGAATTGGGGTAGGGGACCAAGCATTCAATAGGGGCAGGGTCCCTCGACGCCCCCTCCCACATGTGGATCCGCCTCAACAACTCAGCAGTTCGCTGGCCTATGTGATGAAGATATAGGCGATTGTATTGGCACACAATAAGCCAAACACTATAAGGCGGTGGGAGAGAGCGCTGGCCCAAAAAAAATCGGGCAGGAATTTTGGAGAAGGCGTTTAAGCGGCGATTCTCGTCTAATCCAATGGACGCTTTATCAGAACTGACTCTGGATCAGTGCAAATACGAACGACGTCAGTGTTCCATGTTGACGCAATTCATCTAAAACTGATTCGCGATGGGATTTACTTTAAAAAGCAGCAGCATTCATATTCGTATTCGTATTCTTTGGATGAGTATCATCGCGATAAATGCTGATTGTCTTTGTGATAATTTGAGATATAATATTATGTTACTACTACTACTGCTACTACTACTACTACTACTACTACTACTACTACTACTACTACTACTACTACTACTACTACTACTACTACTACTACTACTACTACTACTACTACTACTACTACTACTACTACTACTACTAGTACCACTACTACTACTACTACTACTACTACTAATACTACTACTACAACAACTACTACTACTACTACTACCACTACTACTACCAGTGGTTTTTTGTGAGCGTACGAGCTGGTACGGTGTACCGGAAAACCTTAAAACTATGAGTTGTAGAAATTCTGATATAATTGTTGTTTTCCTAGGAATTCTTTGTTTTAGTGAAGGTGTAACTAATCAATCTTGAAACTACGCACTGGCTGGCGAATTTAGTCCAAACAAGAAATTCTTTGCTATGTTAATTCCCATTAAGTGCTCATCTGAACAGGGGCGGATTTACAGGGGAAGGGTCCAGTGGCGGCTCTAGGATTTGGCAAGTGGGGGGTCGTTGGGGTGGCAACTTCTAATCATGGGGGCCAACCATTTGTTGTTTAATGTATTTGGCATTAAGTATAGGGTCCCAACTGAGGGGGGCACTGGGGGGCCAGGCACTCAATAGGGGGGGCATGGCCCCCCTGGCCCTCCCGGTGGAGCCGCCACTGGGAGGGTCACAAGTGGACACATACCCCAGAGCCAACTGAAACATTTGTCTGTTAATTTCTTTTCATGGAGAAAGCGAGAAGTTTCAAAGACACGAGTAAGTAAGCGAGTTTCGTCTGTCCTTACCTTTCGATAAATTCCACAACACGCATGGGTCTAGATGTATGGGGTGAGACAAGGCAGAAAGGCGAATGGAATCCAAAGTGTCCCCTTCAAAATATAGCCTGGCTTAGCGGCGGCTCCAAGATTTGGCAAGTGGGGAAGGCCGTTGGGGTGGCAACTTCTAATCATGGGAGGCCAACCATTTGTTGTTAGGTATGTAGTATTAAGTATAGGGTCTCAACATGGGGGGAGCACTGGGCACTCAATAGGTGGGAACAGACCCCCGGGCTTCTCCTGTGGAGCCGCCAATGACCTGGCTCCGCCTATGGCCGGTCATCAGAGAACAAGAGGTACTTTCATGTTATAGAAATGGTTAAACGAACCAATCACAATGCAAAAATTCCGACGCAAACAGCCATGAAGACGTCTCCAGCCAATATCGATTGGGGGAGGGTTGAGGAGGGGGGCGGAGGAGCGGTCTTTGCGTTTCCCAGGGTACTTCGCTAATGCAACATTATTTTACAGCTGCGCGAATCTCAGTCGTGCAAATTTACAGCACTTTCTGCGCCGCCGCCGACCAGCACGGCACGCGAGAAAATTGGTATACTTCTGCTGCTGACGGTAAAATTTAGAACTGAAAATATTTGGAAAAACAAACGACTGGTTACTATTTTGTCTACACTGCAGTGAAGCGTAGCGAATGGGGGCGAGGGGGGTTAAACCCCACACCTTTGGCTGCCGAAAACTAAATATTTTAATGAGTTTCTATGCATTTAAATTTTTTGACGTGACTTTGGGGGTCAACCCCCCCAAAGTCACGTAAAAAAATTAAAAATCCCTTGGCTAAAAAATGTAGCGGTTTAAGATGCGAGGCCCTTATTTTGCTTGCCACGAAAAAAATTAGAGGTGATAACATTTTTTGCTTCGCAAGATTTTTCTAAAGTTGGTCGCGGTCGAAATCGAAAACCAAACTCCCCCCTTCCGGAAATCCTGGCTACGCCACTGCCACACTGTGCACTCACAAGTACAAGCAGCGGTTGTGTGAATAGTGTCGTAGACTACGTGACATATCTTTCGCGTTGGCGATATTATTAGATATTAAGGATGATTTGTAGTTCTCTGAGCCTGATTCCAGCCTTTCGTCTAGACGGTTTCAATCTAGTCGGCTGGTCGAAAAGGTCAGATTATTACAATATTGTGCTTGACAGAATTTTCGAGATTGTCGGAAACACGGATATTGGAAATACGCGCGAACGTGGTTTTTTTGGGTACACGATAAACACTAAACAACTGCATCGTCGCCTCGCTTTTAAGAAAGGCGTTCTCTTTTGATTGGAGAAATGTGTTGCACAATGCAACCGCTGAAGTAAAATTCTTCTGCTGCTTTTCTGATTGACATAGAACAGCGTAAGTAAGTAAGTAAGTAAGTAAAATCCTGTGAATTTATGTAGCGCTTTCGAATTAGCAGTGCTTATTCTTACGTGATTTTTTTTGTATCTCGGATATTCAATTTTTTCAAGGTTGTTCGTTTGTACGACGCCGGCAGGTTGTATCCTCGAGGTCTAAGATTGTAGTTCTGTTGAGAAGTTGATTTGGGTGGAAGGAATTTCCGAAGGAGGACGCGAAAATAACGTTGTCTTCCAATGTCCTGGAATAAATTGTCGTCTTGTTGATTTTCCATGTCTTCAAAGTTCTGAGCGGAATTAGAACAAAGATTAATTTTTTTACATTTTTGAATCAATGAAGAAAGAAGAAAAAGAAGAACCATTTCGCGTGGATTGAGTCGCCATTTTGAAATTTCTATTTCGACAATGCAGAGAAAGAAAGAAGAGAGAGAGAGCGAGAGAGAGAGAGAAAGAAAGAGAGAGCTAGCTGTATGCACCGTGTACAGAGAACGAGCGAGTTGCAACCGGAGAAAATTCTTTCTCTTTCGTGCTGGAATCAATTTTCGCTTATTTCCCTCCCAATAAGGCTTCGACGTTTTCATCCAATTTCGTCCGCGTGTCTTCCTGCTTGATTCACAATAATACCAACTGTGTAAAGGTTCGCATTCGGAAATAATATGAACTACGAAACGTCACGCATAGGCCAGGCCTACATATATTTAGCATCGGCGTTAATATATATATATATATATATATATATATATATATATATATATATTTAGGTGGTCCACAAATTTTTTTTTGAATTATGGTGGTGCTAGGTTTGCATTTTTTTTGTATATGCTAAAAAGAATTTATGACAAAATTTTAGCGTCATAGAAGAATATTAAGAGGTGCCACCAAACACTTTTCTACTCACCCATAGTGTACAGTGTACAGAAATATTCATCGTTTTGTCACACAAGTATAAACACAACAATGTTTGATAATCAGGCATAGGCATTATTGAAAGTCATCACTATTTGACAGTAAAATAGTAGGCAACATGACAGACAAACTCAGGTAATTATCAAGTTCAGCCACCAGACAAGTCTTTGTACTATCCGGAAAGCGACGCCGATGCTCCTCAACCACTTGCAGCAGAAACTGTTTCTGTTCTTCATCTTTGGTCAAGAGGTTGTTACATTGTCCAATCAGAGCTACTCCTATTTCTGCCAAATCATTCACCACTTTTAGCTCTGACAGCATTTCCTTTGCTTGTCTGTATGGTGGGTCTTTGGTCCATTCATCTGGATCTTTCTCAAGAAAGTCCAGCGATATGTCGAAGATTGTAAACAACTGTTTAGTGTGTATGGTGACAAAATCTGACAGTTTACTTTGTGTTATGTCCTTCAGCTGTATGTCAGCTCGTTTATTTGGTACTTCGCAGCGAGGAGGCTTTGTTAATTGTGCAACTAACTCACACTTTGTTCCCAGTGGCACAATATTATCATCGCCAGCAAAGAAACTGAGACTGAGACCCACTGATGCTGCAGAGTTGCCTGCAAACATGTTCTTGCCACAAGCCTCTTTATGGAGCCACCAATTCCATCACAAGGGCTTTTCCCGTGGCTAGTAGCCAAAAAATCCACTCTACATCTATTCCAAAATCAGCTTGATGCAGGCAAAGATTCTTCAAGTTTTTGCAGTTCTTGTAATGTGCTGCAGCTCCAACACTAAAGTACACTATTTTCTGTAATGCATGGATTTGGCTCTTGAGAAATGTTAACACTATTTCAATGAATGCATGTACAGTACCTGTCACATGTTCATGGTCATCACTTATTATGCAGATGGACAAGCAGGACAGGTCATTGCTGGGTTGCTCACGATAATAAACAACAAATGGATGCAATGTGACCTGTGATGTTTCCCAGTGAAAACCTTGCACTGCATCCTGACAGACAAATGAATAATTGTCTGCAAAGTGCAGTAGCACAATTGCTCTCCCAACAGGCAAAGACTCCTTCAGATTATGCAAGTAAGATGACTGTGCTTTAGCAGTGAAGTGATGACGTGTGGTTTTATCAACAGCAGTGTACAGCGAAGTAATGCAATCTACAACTGTCTCTGTCACTGACTGCAGCTTCGACTGACCATCATGCATCCATCGTTTGTATGTGAAAAACCACATTAACTATGATTAGCAAATTATTTTGAGCACACAATTTTTTATGTCTTCACAAGTGTCATGAAAGCAGATAAATAAACTAATGAGACAAAAAAGTATTAATCTTATCCAAGTTTTGTTTAAGATGAGCAGTTTGAGACCTGTGTGAACCGTGTGACCAAACAAGCCGACCGGAAACTCCATTCGGCCATGTAATCCAAGTTTTGTTTAAGATGAGCAGTTTGAGACCTGTGTGAACCGTGTGACCAAACAAGCCGACCGGAAACTCCATTCGGCCATGTAGAGAGTTCAATCAAAAGGACTTTGCTGTTAATGCTTGATTCTGAATGTTCATAATTAGCTCAAAACAGACCAATGGACTCAACAAGAGAAATATGGGTCACATGATAGAATCCATAATGAGAAGTATATTATGTGAAATGCATACCACATGACCTTAGATGTAGCTCACGAAAGAGGGAAATAAAGATATTTGTACAAAACTTTTCAATGAAAAAGAATCAAGACACCAACATGAAGTTTTCACCATAGCTAGTACTTACCAAGCACTATAAGCCTATAAAGTTTGAAAACTGTGAGTTACTGTCAACATGATCATATATGGGTCGTTGTGGGTGCAAAAATAGGTGACTGTGACTCAGAAGATGATGCATAGTGGGTACAAGATCTCATTATTGACAGAAATCCTGTCTGAAATTGATGAATACATATATGTAGTTACACAAAGATACAACATACATAGTCTAACGTTTTGCTGATTCATGGTAATACCGGGCCAAATATCGGTGAAAACTGACTGTTATGGGATGTTTGGACATATATAGAGCATGCTGTGTAGCGCCTATGATAAAGATTAATACTCCACTCAACTCAGCTGGAAAAAGTGTATGCACATTGCAAATTTCAGCCTGATATCGGCTGTGGTTCTCAAGATATTAAACTTCAAAAATCGTAAAACTTAACACGTAGCGTCGACTCGCAATTAGCCTCGTGCCTTCAAAATATCATATCTCTGAGAGTTTTTGACAAAAGAAGCTGAAAATTTTAAGAATTACTCAAATTGAGCTGTACTACAAGCCCTGAAAATGACATGAAGATGTGAGAGGGTGTGGTGAACACCCTTGGTTGAGTTGACTTGGAATGACCCATCTGATAAAAGTTCAATGCTATGGTGGCACCTCTAAATGCTAACCAATATGGCTGAAATTTAGTATAGAATATACTGATGACCAAAGGAACACATTACAAACCTAGCACAATTAATTTTTGAACATTTCAATTATTCCTATTGTTCGTGGACCACCCTAATATATATATATATATATATACATACATATATATATATATATATATATATATATATATACATATACATATATATAAGCATATATATATTTTTCTGTTATTTAGCAATAATTAGCGGCGTATTTTTGCAAAAGTCTAGTTTATATTTTTCTCGTATTATTACGTTCAATAGTGAAAGCTTATATTTTGCGAGAGACGAAATTTTTTTTGGTAAAAAAACTGGCAATAACATAAATAATAGCGATAATATAACGAAATAACATTTGATAGTATATGAGAACGGATGCTATAGAAGTACACAGTAATGACGATACAACAACAACAACAACAACTACTACTACTACTACTACTACTACTACTACTACTACTACTACTACTACTAATAATAATAATAATAATAATAATAATAATAAAATATTACTAATACTACTACTACTGCTGCTGCTGCTACTACTACTACCATTACTACGACTACTACTACTACTACCACCACTGCTACTACCACTGCTACTACCCAAATACTATTATTACAACTACTACTTGTATATAAAAATTTGGGAAATCATTTCCAGGGCCATCGAGAGAAATTCTTACTGGCCCAAAAATTTTGAAACATTATAATTTTAGTGGCGGGAAGTTAGAAGAGTGGTAACAACGCTGGACGATGGAGCAGAAGGTCGCGGGTTCGATCCCCGCCGGAGCCCTAAGGTCGACTCAGCCTTACTCGCTTCAGGGCGGTGGTAAACTGAGGAGCAGCGTTAAACTGCGAGGTAAAACGTGGGTATGGGGAAAGTAATGGCAACCTACCCCATGTTAATGGATTATACCACCTACGTCGCTGACTGCCCAGGCCGCAGATAAGCGCCGGAACCCAACGCTCGGACTCGAGAGTATGTGACCTACTGAACTTACCTTATATTTTTAGTAAAATGAAGTGATGAGCTTTTTTGCTTGGGAACGCTGTTCACGTGCGTTCCCACTGAAAAAACACTGACTATTACTACTACTACTACTACTACTACTACTACTACTACTACTACTACTACTACTACTACTACTACTACTACTACTACTACTACTACCACTACTACTACTACTACTACTACTACTACTACTACTACTACTACTAACTATCAGTGGCGTAGCCAGGATTTCCGGAAGTGGGGGTTGGGTTTGATCGTAATCAACTTCGAAAAATCTTGACAAGCAAAAATGTCATGCTCATCTTCTCTTCTTCTATTTTTTCCTTTGCAGATGCTGACAAGCAAAAAATGCCGTCACCTCCGTACACCACCTTTACATTCTATAACACTTTTAAACTTTGCACCCAGCCAAGGGGCGTTTGACCCCAAACTCCCCTCTTGGCAACGCCACTGATAACTATTACTATTATTAACAACAGCAACAACAACATTAATAATAATAATAATAATAATAATAATAATAATAATAATAATAATAATAATAATAATAATATGATTATAATTATAACGATAATCAAAGCAGTATATATATACATATATATATAGTATATATATATAGTATATATATATATATATATACGGCGCAGTTAGGGTTAGGGTTATGTATTGCTGTTTAGATAGTGATATCTCTCGTTGGTTTGCGCTCAGATCATGGTTTGCGTATGAACGCACATATATAGAGCTACAAAATAATGACAATATTCGTCAACGGTGTCCCGTGTATACGCTGGTGTTTGCTGTTCCAGGTACCTCGGGGATGGAAAACGTTCCGAAATAGTCGCCCGCTTTCCGCCGATTCCGTTCCATCTGTTATAATAATGGGCAAATGTTTTCCAGCGGTCTTCCCGGGCGGGTGTCTTGAACGCCGACGCTATAAAAAAATTCGCGAAATCGGCACAGCAGTGTGTGTGTGTGTGTGTGTGTGTGTGTGTGTGTGTGTGTATTGTCGATAGGAATGCGCTTGTTTTTCGACTTGTAATGTGGAAACAGAGAACTCGACCAGCTGGGCCCACAAAACTCATTCAGATCTGCCGCACTGCCACTGGTATTCGAATTAGCAATTGATCGATCCTGTGATGCGATATATATATATATATATATATATATATATATATATATATATATGTGTGTGTGTGTGTGTGTGTGTCGTTGTATATATTTACAAATCCTGGTTCTCCAGAGTTTGATCCATCCGACAGATGTCACTACGACTCTTCTGATCATCGTTTCACCGTTACCTGCTACGATTCCAGGTACGCAAAAATCCCTCAATTCAGACACGGGAGTTTCTAAAAAAATGCTGCATGTAAAATACTCTTCACGTACCTAAGAATGAGAAGAAGCAGCTAATACCGTACTGCTTCAAAAGCGCTATATATTCTCTTGAAAATAAGAAAATTGTGTTTGAATCCTCTTTCCATCATAAATTTTGTAATAGTCACTACTCTGAAGTTCCATTGCAGAGAGAGGGGGCGTTCTGGTACAAAATACAGTGTTTGTAGGTAACACTGCTTTCTTGGATATTAAAATTTAAGATTGACTTACAACAATCCAACCACACCAAGGCCTTTGGAGCACATTGCTGGCAGGGGCGTAGCGACGGGGGGGGGGGTATATCGGTATATATACCCCCAAATCGGTCTACCTTAAAGTTTTTATGTGATTTACATGTGGTTATATGTAGTTTATATGGTTTATGTGGTTTATAGTTAAGATTTATACCCACCCACAATATTTATACCCTCCCAAATCAAATTCCTGGCTATACGCCCCTGATTGTTGGTGCGCCATTGGCATTCAAAGAAATTGTTTGCTAAAATGTTTACTAGTTGGTAATTCAGCTTTTCAAGTGCTTGTGGGTGCTTTGAATATATCGCGAACTGTTGAAGACCTATCAATGGAAGAAAATCAAACAAGATGTGCAGAATAACAATAAAGACGATTAAGTTGCTGCTTTTGTTGTTGTTGTTGCTGCTGCTGCTGCTGCTGCTAATAATAATAATAATAATAATAATAATAATAATAATGATAATAATAATAATAATATTATTATTATTATTATTATTATCGTCATCATCTTCATTATGTAAAGACAAGAAGATAAAGGAGAATACAGGAACAAAACTACAAGAGGACAAGAGGGCAAAATATGATATTACACAGTAAGATAATGACAATAATATTATTATTATATTAATATTTAGCATTTTAAAAGAATTTTCTAGTCGTCGCGGGCCGCAAAAAAATGCTTGGCAGGCCGCGAGTATCGTACGCGAGTATTGTACGCACCGGGTTTGGTATATAGGTGTTCTGCCCCATCGCCATGTGATATCCGAATTACGTGATGCTTTGATGAAAATCAATAATCGATGCACATTGTAATATTGAGAACACCGGAAGCGATATTCCGCCCGAAAGTCTGGCGTGCTAAAAACAACCAGACAACTACTCGACTCAGATATGATATTATTATAATTATTATGCATCGCTTCATTCATCAGCTGTGTTCGAAACAGCCATGAATAAGTTATGCGTCTATATATATATATATATATATATATATATATATATATATATATATATATATATATATATATATATATATATATATTGCATGACGTATATACCGCCTTCTATCGTACGCACCGGGTCTATTTCCATATTCAGAGCACAGACACACACACACACACACACACACACACACACGGACGCGCACGCACACGCACACGCGCACACAGACAGACATATCGACAGACAGAGGCGTTCGACTGATGTTTTTCTTCGCCGCGACCACCATCACCACAACCGCCGCCGCCGCCACAATCAATCCAGAGCTGCTCGATTCCCCCGAAGGGAACTGGCTACACTTTAATTGGACCGGCAGCGCAGTTCCCCCAGGATCACTTCCCCGGGTCGGCCACACGCGGTCTCCGCGGGCCCCCGGATACTTATAATACAATCAACGTCCAACGGAATGGTCGGGACGGACGCACGCGCTCACAGTTCGATATTTTAGGCTTTGGAGGTGGGCGGGCGGGCGGGCAGGTGGGTGGGGTGGAAATTCCGGCAACCGTTCCGAAGACGAGGGGAGGAGGGGGGTTGGGTGCTCTTGTTCGGTTCTTTTTCTGGTGATTTTTCGTCGAAGTCTGCCGTTGAGACGTACATTTCCGACTTTGGCGGTCGGTTTAGTCTCAGGCTGGTCCTCTGTGACGCGGCGTGAAAAAGCGATATATATATATATATATATATATATATATATATATATATATATATATATTGCCTGCGCTTCCGACAGTAAGACTTTATTTAGATCATCGGGTTTAGTTTCGTCACACCACGATAAAAACGACATAAACCTTCGCAGTTCGGATTTTTTCGACCCACAGGGAAAACCCCCGATGTCATCGTGAATCAGCCTGTGTTTTTTGTTCGCTTCTGAAGCAAGACTATGCAAGGCCAGGGTTGGAGTGAGCGTGGCGGTGGAATGAGAAGGAAGGGGAGGGGGAAGACCGCCCTATACGTCACCGTAGTAAATCACCCTGGGACAAGACTCGACGATTTTCGTCGACCGTCGCTTAACGACCGCTTAACATGATTGGTTTGACTCGCATGCATCATCATCCGACCAATGGTTAGGCTTTTCGGGCTTTTAGCGGGTCAACGATACGTATCGGCGCAACTGTTGGTCGGGTCGGGTCAGACAGAGAAATTAATGTTTCATCTCTTTGTGGCCGGGGGTCGCCTGTCGAGACTCGAGACTCTTCCTTCTGCGCCGTCGTGAAATCGTTCGATGAATCGGAGGCAACAGGTTGGACGAAGAAACCGAGTTTTAGCAAAAACCACAAGAGAAGGAGATAGACAGACAGACACAGAGAGGCAGAGAACAGAGAGAGAAAGGGAGAGAGAGACAGACAGTATGAGACAGACAGACAAACAGATACAGAGAGATACAGAGAGAAGGAGAGACAGACAGACAGTCTGAGACAAACAGACAGACAGACACAGAGAGGCAGAGAAACAGAGAGGGAGAGAGACAGACAGTCTGAGACAGACAGACAGACAGACAAATACAGATAGAGGGAGAGAGACAGACAGTCTGAGACAGAGAGACAGAGAAAAACAGAGAGAGACAGAGAAACAGAGAGAGAGAGACAGAGAAACACAGAGAGAGAAACACGGAGAGAGAGAGAAACACAGAGAGAGAGAGAGAGAGAGAGAGAGAGAGAGACAGAGAAACAGAGAGAGAGACAGACAGAGACAGAGAGAGAAAAAACAGAGAGAGACAGAGAAACAGATAGAGAGAGGAGGAGGAGAGAGAGAGAGAGAGACAGACAGAGAGACAGAGAAACAGAGAGAGAGAGAGACAGACAGAGACAGAGACAGAGACAGAGACAGAGACAGAGACAGAGACAGAGACAGAGAGTAATGTTTGACTTGAAGAGAAAACGACAGACGTTTCGTATCAACATTCTAGGCTGACAGGCGAGAGTCACAATATCAGAGCTTCATATCAGTCATGCAGAGGAGACAAGTGATTTCAATTGATTGGTTTCGTCCGAGAGAGAGAGAGAGAGAGAGAGAGAGAGAGAGAGAGAGATCACTCGATGCCTGACGAGGGCGTATTTTTTCCTCACTGGACGACTCAGGTCGAGGTTATTCTATTTGAATACATGATTATAAACCGGAAGCCTAGATTTTAGATGCACAACCAGCGCTGCAGGGTATTTGTATGGTATTTGTAGGAAGAGGGAAGGGGACAGTTCCTGTTCATTGCTTACTGATCAGTACCATTCAGTGCAAGGGCCATGTTTCATTCCCCGTCATTAACTTATTTACTTGACTGACTTAGCATAATGAAATAACTAAATTTCTTTCACACGCCGACCTTATTCTTTCTCCTCCTCTCCTCCCACTAATCTGACCCTTAAAGTGTCCTTCTTTGTCCTTCCCCATTTTAGCGGCGCTATAAAAATTGTTTCGATGATGATGATGATGATGATGATGATGATGACGACGACGATGACGATGACAATGATAGTGATGTTGATGATGATGATGATGATGATGATGATGATGATGATGATGATGATGATGATGATGATGATGATGATGATGATGATGATGATGATATGATGATGATAACGAAATAATGGCTGATTGTTGAGTTTGCTCGTACGAGACAACTATTCTTTCCACTCATTTTGTCTTGCGCTTAGATCAACCGTGGGCTTCAAATTCTTTCGTCAAGAGTAAAACGTTGCATTGTGAAACAGCTAAGTCAGTGTCTCGCAAACTGTGTGCCGCGGCACACTAGTGTGCCGCTAGAGATTCCAGCTGTGCCGTGAAAGAATTTCAGAATTTTACTATTATTTTAATTTTTTTGTTCCCTTCCTAAAAATTTTGCCGGATGAGCAAGTGTAAAAATGGCGTCATATATAGAACCTCACACCAGCCTGCACAGCCTACAATACAATATATCGGACATCCATTTTTTTATATAACGTTGCGCGCGCAACGATACAACTGCCAGAAATTAACGTCTTTCGTTGACGTCACCGTCCTTGCGACCTTTACAATGTAAAACAACAGCGTCTGAGCGCGCGAGGATACATTTGACCCAATTACCGTTTTGAAATTATTACATTGCATGTGTTGAGATGTTGCAATAGTAGGGTAACTATAAGTATAGTAACAGTTGAATTTGATGCTTTTACCGAGATTTAGCCCTATGAAATTTGAAATGGATAAATTTTTGGCAAGATCTGAGAAAATGCAAGGTGAAAACGACACTAAGGAAAACAACGGCGAGAATCTACAGTCTATGAACGTTACTTTCGCGTTTGTTACATCTACATATCATTATATGTGACTGCAGACCCGGCAGTTCCTTAATAAAGAACACTCAATTTAATAAATTGTTGGTTGGTTTTGTAATTTTATGAAGAATGTGCCGTGAAAAAAATTTGTTCTGTTTAGTGTGCCGCGAGGTAAAAAGTTTGCGAGACACTGAGCTAAGTAGATCTCTTTGTCTCGAACCAACCGGCACTTTATATGAAGCCATCTCCACGTATGACTCTTTCTAATAGCTGTTGTCAGTGGCGGCTCCAGGAATTGGCAAGTGGGCGCAGTAGGGGAGGAAACTTCTAATCATGGGGGCCAACTGTTTTTCATTTTAAAAACTTGTTTTTCACCAGAACTAGCCTAGTTGCTTAGAATGAGTGCACTAAAATATGGGGGCCCCTGGGGAGCCAGGCATCCAATAGGGGCAAGGGCCCCCCGGACCCTTCATGTGGAGGCGCCTTTGTTTGTGGCATCTGCACAGAGGCGTCATTGGGGGGGGCTGGGGGGGGCAACGGAAAATATTAATTTACAATGTATTAATGTGCAACAAAAAACAAAAACAGGGACGTTATTTGCGTTTGGGGGGGGGGCAAAAAAAAGGTCAGCAGCCCCTAAAGCCCTAAAGGAGTACTTGATGTCGAGTAACCTGAAGTCACTAATCGTAAAAATGGGCTGACAAGCAAAAAAGAAAAAAAAAGTCGTCAACTTTTTGGAATGGAAACCCGTCAAGTCGAAAATTGAAAAAAATTTAAAAATTTAAAACATTTTTTCGCCCCCCCCCCCCAAGAAAAGTGTGAAATGACGCCACTGCATCTGCACTCGGCAGGTGGATCGCTTGCACTTAACATTCTAGGCACTCTTCATTAACCCATTAATGATTGACAAATGCGTCCCATATATATGGGACGCTAGTCTATGCGTTAATGGGTTAATAAGCCTACTGCCATTTATGCTACATTGTCATTTTACAGCCTAGTCTTCTTCTGCCAGAGCAAATCGCATTAGGCTCTCAGACGACATGAAATGTCTCCCTGATCAACCGTACCGCACGCCGTGCAATTTATACGTTCGAACAGCCGTCGAACGGTCTTAGAGCACCGATCGCTGGAACGTTAAATAACGCTGGCTGTCACCTCGGTTGGAAACGGTAAAGTTCAGTGCAATATTTTCCATAATTCGTTAAAATAGCGCTATAAAATTCTCACCGCTCTCCAAATATAGGTACCCTATTTAAATCGAATGGTCAGGCGAAGCAGGTTAATTTTGGCATTAACCAACTCAGGTTCATAGAGACAGACATAATAAAGGTATACCTACATACAGACAGGCACACCGAGGCAAACGGATAAAGACGCACATGGAAATACAGAAAGATAGACATAGCAGAAGTATCGAAGCAAAAGTGTCGCTTAATGAAAGCCAGGGTATGTCTAAAGCACCCCCCAATCTTGTTGTGCCTAAAAATGTCATGGCATTGCGTGATAAGGATAATAATATCCTTATACGCACATTTCCGACTTATTTACGACTTGATAATTATCCTTTATCACGCAATGCTAGCAATTATAAACGATATTGATTATAATCATTATCGTTTATGATTGTTGAAAATTACTTTTGGTCAGTGTTTATTCTAGGCCCTTTGGGAGGGGGGATTTCCCCAAAGTTTGAAAATTTCCCCGCCCCAAAAAAAAAAAATTCTATATTATGTTGCATTGGGGATGGAAATTTCCCCCCAAAAGTGTGACGAGAGGGGTTTTTATTTGGGAGAGGAGAAAAAGAGAAGGATATGACCATATAGAAGAGCATTTGAAAGAAAAGGAAGGATGTGATGACCTTTTTTTGATTGTCAAGGTTTTTGGGCAGAAAAACCTTCTCCTCCCCAAACATTTCAACCCTCCACCCAATGTCAAGGTGGCTAGAATAAACACTGCTTTTGGTGATAAGAAAACTATAATGGTAGTTTTAAAATGTTCTAAATTAATTACTAAAAGGCATAGGACCTACTCAGTTTTTAAGCGTTAAAAGACACCAGACTGAAATCAAATTGTTATACACCAGTAAAATTTTTATTAGGGCGTCGGGAATAAGATTCCCTCCCCCCCCCCAAAAAAAAAAAATTGCTGCGCTACGCCATTGTATCGAATATCACAAGTCACAAGACAAATAAGCAGGCGGAAAGAGAGAGATGGAGGCAGACATATGAGCAGTCAGTCTGAAACACGCAAATGGATTGTCAGAGAATACAACGAATAACATAATTTGTGAAAGTCCACAAATCCTATAACCGTGTTATTTAATTCGTATATTGTTGTTGCTACTAGGTTACTTGTAATGCCTTGTAATAATTGTAATGCTTTGATCACAATTATAGGATATTTTGAGAAGTGAATTTTATAACTTATTATTATTATTATTATTATTATTATTATTATTATTATTATTATTATTATTATTATTATTATTATTATTATTATTATTATTATTTTCAACGATTTATGAAGCGCAGTAACATAGCCATAAGCCAAAACCAAAAACGCTGTACAGTCAACAGTTAACTTATGTTGACGAAGCAAACTAAATATTATAGCGCTAAATTTCAGCTTTCTTGACTACTGCGCTACTACTTCTCGAAGCGCCATATACAGTAGTCAGGCAACAGTCAGTATTTGAATCAGACGACGGTCAGTATTTGAGTCAGGCAACAGTCAGCGTTTCGGTCAGGCAACGGTCAGTATTTGAGTCAGGTACCAGTCAATTCCAGCACCTAAACCTTGTCTTGCCAAATGGAATGACCTCTTCTCTTTTCTCTCTCTTTCTCATGGTGTTAATCACTCTTAATTGTGGTTTACAGGACACTTGGTATCAATCTAAAACGTTTCGCAGTCCATACTTATGTCCACTCCTCTACGGGCCTCACTGGCTACGATTTCCGAAGGTATTTAGGGGTCGCGGTGGAGTAGTGGTACGATTCTTGACAGGCAACCGGAGGGTAGCGGGTTCGGATCCTACCCTATAGCCACTGTGCAGCGACCTTGGGCAAGCTGTTCACGCCCTATTTCTTAGGTATTTAATCTTAGTGTCGCGAAAGTATTGATAGGTTTTGGCAAAAATTCGCGTACAATTCGATGCTGGATAAAACTGCAAAACATAGCTGTTCAATCCGCCCACTAGAATGCCTTACGCGACTCTTTAATATAGACTCCATGTCAGAGGCTGGCGTTGGCATATGGAGTTCAGCAAAAGTCATCACCAGAAGGTATTGCCTTGTGTTGTAATATGTGTTGTAACAGAATGACCGGGAAACCGCACCTCTGTGTGCAACCGATATCGATTGAAGTGAATGAAAACAATGAATTAAATCCTTTTTAAATTAATATTTTATTAATATTTTATATTATTATTGCACGTTTGTTTATGCACGTTAAGTCACTCGCAACGTGAAGAATTATAAGTGCGAAAGTAGTAGTAGTAGTAGTAGTAGTAGTAGTAGTAGTAGTAGTAGTAGTAGTTGTTGTTGTTGTTGTTGTTGTTGTAGACTTCTTTAGCGCCATTGTAGTAGTACATCAGTACCAGTCGATGGTCGCTTCAGTAAATAATCGTAGTCGTGATCTTGTCCGATCTTGAAAGAGTAAGTAAGTAAGTAATTAAGAAGTTAACAACTTGTCCAAGGTCGCTACGCAGTGGCTAGGGTCAGATTCGAACCCGCTACCCTCCGGTTGCATGTCAAGAATTCTACCACTACTCCACCACGCCGATTCATGCTTTTATAACTCGAGTGCTCAACAGAAGACTGCATGTCCAAACTATCCCCCGGCGTAGTATAGTTGTATTTGTATGGGGAAAGAGGAACTACCTGGTCGCTGCTTACCTACTTCTACGCTGGTCAAATCCATACAAATCATGGCTCTAAGGGGGTCCTAGATTGTGCTAGGTTGTGACAGGGAGAGGGCTTAAACTGTCAAAAAATATCATGATGTATTTTATGGACGGCCCACGAGTCGCAATATTGACTTCTTCGACTGGCTTATAAGATACTTTTGGTATGCAGCCTTTTATAATTCTGGTGCTTTGTTAAAGTTTTTTTTTGTAAATTCATGGGGGAGGGGAAGGAAGTATATAAAGCAGCCACAATTTCTTCCACAACCACCACCACCACCTTTGACTCTCAGTCTCAGATACCACCATGTTTATCCCGAAGGCACAAATCTATTGTATACTGCACCTTCTTGTATACAAAGCATAAATTCAGCGTGCTTGCCATACGCCTATAAGGTGTTGAAGTAATCACTGACAGCTGTAGGGACACAAACGCTTATCGAAGAATGCACCCAGGCACTTAAATACCTCATCGATTACCACTGCGTGCCGGAGTACCTCAGCCAAAGCTCTGGTAATGATCTAGTTGGTGATTGTGAACAATAAGACCTTCTCCAGGTCTATAGGCCTACATTAGTCTCAATAAAAACATAAATCGTCTTAACAATTATATTATTATTATTATTATTATTATTATTATTATTATTATTATTATTGTGGCGCACATTAAGTCAATAATCGCTCAAAAAGTGTCTTATATTAAATTATATTAAAGTATGTTAATCTCAATAACAACATAAATCGTCTTAACAATTATTATTATTATTATTATTATTATTATTATTATTATTATTATTATTATTATTATTATTATTATTATTATTATTATTATTATTGTGGCACACCTTAAGTCAATAATCGCTCAAAAAGTGTCTTAAATTATCTTAATGTATATTAATCTCAATAACTGTATCGGCGGGTATAAAGAATTCGGAATCTGACCAGACACTGGCCAAACATGCTGACACGAGATCTGTTGTTCCTCATCTGGAATCAGGAGAATTTCCAACAACTTGGAAGCATGCGATCGTTACTCCGCACCTGAAACGGTCGGGACTTGATCAGTCTGATGTCTCCAATTATAGACCGGTCTCCAACCTCCCTTTTCTAGCCAAGCTACTAGAGAGGATTGTTAACAAGCGGATGGTCAGTTTTCTGAGTGTGAATGGACTAATGCCGCAACAACAATCAGCCTATCGTCGTGGACACTCCACTGAAACAGCCATTCTGAAAATATTCAGTGACCTGGTGGACGCGACTGCAAATGGGCGAGTTGCACTTCTCTGCCTGCTCGATCTTTCGGCTGCTTTTGACACAGTCGATCATCAGATTCTCATCCGTCGGCTTGAAACATCGTATGGACTGGAAGGCCAGTCACTTCAGTGGATGAGGAGCTACCTCATCGGAAGAACACAAGCTGTATGGTGTAATGGTCTAATGTCCCAGAAGAGCCAAGTCCACCATGGAGTTCCGCAAGGATCAGTCCTGGGTCCCTTACTTTTCATCTTATACGTTGCGGACATTAGCTCAATCGTCAAGGCTTTTGGCTTGTCATCGCACTCCTATGCTGACGATGGGCAAATTTATTCCTCGTGCATGCCGTCGGATACTGAGCGACTTCGGATGTCCTTCACGAATTGCATATCTGCAATCATCAGATGGACAGAAGAAAATCGTCTGGCATTGAATCCGGACAAGACGGAATTCCTCTGGATCAGCACTCCAGGAAGAAGGAAGTTGTTGAGTCGAGTCCCTTTCACTGTGGGTGATGCTACTATTGTTCCTGTGGCGAGTGTGCGTCTCTTAGGTGTGCTTTTGGACGAAACGCTATCGTTTGATGCACACACCAACAACGTTATCCGATGCTGTCACTACCAGATACGGAGGGTCAAGCTGGTTCGGCGCTACCTAACGGTGAGTGCGGCCGTTCAGCTTGTCCGGGCCTTCGTCTTGTCAAGAATGGACTACTGTAACAGTGTCTTGCTAGGCCTACCGGAAAACAAGCTAAATCGACTTCAGTCCGTACTGAATCTGGCTGCACGAGTGGTCTTCGGTTGTCGCTGGAATGACCACATCACGCCACTGCTGAGAGATCGCCTGCACTGGTTACGCGTTCAACAGCGTATTGTTTTCAAGCGTTGTTGGCTCACTTTCCGAGCCCTTTATGATCCACACTGCCCAGAATATCTGAGTGCGCTGGTGCAGCGAACGACGTCAAATGAGTCGAGAATGAAGCTTCGGTCGAGTCGTCGAGTCCTGCTGCTTGTCCCTCCTCCGTCAAAGACCTCCAAGTTTGGAGAAAGGTCATTCTCCAAAGGGAATCCGTTACTTTGGAATTCGTTACCTGACGTTGTGTCGGAAGCTGTCTCTGCGGAATCCTTTCTTAGGAACTTAAAAACACACTTATTTAATATCGGATTTTATTGATAGAATTATGTCAAAGCGCTTTTGTCGTAGGCCTTAGCCTTGTTTACTGCGCTGGAGAAATTGTCTAGAAATAATAATAATAATAATAACAACATAAATCGTCTTAACAATTATTATTATTATTATTATTATTATTATTATTGTTGTTGTTGTTGTTGTTGTTGTTGTTGTTGTTGTGGCGCACATTAAGTCAATAATCGCTCAACAAGTTTCTTGTGTATTTATAATTTACGTGTTATAACTGCGGTTGTTAGTGACGCCTTCATGTACGAGTTGACAAGGAAACCAATATGGCATATAACATTAATGACGTGACCACAAAATGTGGGGCTCTAAAAACCGGGTTCTTAGTTTAACAACGTATTTAAGTCCGATCGAAACACGTAAGACCGTTCGTGGCAATGCGCACATTGTTACCGCTTCATATCTGCCTTCATCTACTGTCGCCGTTTACACGTGGCATTTCGATTGCCATTATCCGAGCAATAAAACGACGTCGGCTAATGCTTATGCAATTATTATTGTTGGAACAAGCCATAGAAGGCAATCTTTTACATTCATGTCTTAGACTCGACCTACTGCCAAACTGCGCACAGTCGAGCCGTTAATAATTTCAATAGCGTGTGGAAGCCTTAGGGGCTGTCCATTAATTATGTCAATTTTTGGGCAATTTTTGACCCCTCCCCCTTGTCACTTGTGAACAACTGTCAACTTTCACTTACCCCCCCCATAATTACGTCAAAAACTTTTGACCGCCCCCTCCAAGATCATTGACAGGTCCCAATAACAAGGTTATTATTTTTTGCGGCGATGACAATTTTTCCCTTTTTCTCATCGAGTGTCAAAATGTGGCGGTGATTACCCTTTTTGCCATTATTTTTCCATTGTAATAAGTAGCATTCCATGAAATTTCCTATTTTTGTTTATTTGTAAATAGTGAAATTGTTGACGTCAGCTTCTCTTGACCCCCCTCCCCTGTCAACAACTGTCAAACTTTTTCAAATCCCCTCCCCCTAAATTGGTGACGTAATTAATGGACAGCCCCTTAGGAGAGTTATCCGGTGCAAATCTGTAGTTAGATAGAAAGTTCTTTTATTTCGACATGATATTGGTGACCATTTTTCATTATTTCATTAGTAGTAGTAAATACCGTATCAACGCTCATGAGCGCTCCTATAGATAAAAGGCATTGGAGTCGATGGAGTACTAGATACACACGTAGTCGGACACTTGTTCGTACAAATGCGTAGCCCAATTTTCAGAGATGTAGTATTTGGTACTTGTACTTGTACTCGAGTTGTACTCGAGTACAAATTTTTAGTACTTGTACTTGTACTTGTACTCGGAGGCCAGGTACTTGTACTTGTACTTGTACTCGGAGTTTTAGGAATGCAAGTACTTGTACTTGTACTTGTACTCGGAGGCCAGATACTTGTACTTGTACTTGTACTTGAAGCATTGTGTACTTGCTACATCTCTGGCTACATGTACTTCAATGGTACCAGTAATGCTGTTCCTTTAGGCTAATGACAAGCACATCCTCACAGATGGCCAAGTACCTGGAACTCAACGATATTTATGATGAAGCCACTGATACCATCGTATTTTGGAACAGTGAAGTTAATAGAAAGGAGTTCAACAGGCTGTATAATGCAGCCATTAGAGACCTTAGTGTACCTGCTTCTGGCGCACCAATTAAACGCGTATTTAGCCAAGCTGGCTTGATCGCGAGACCGCATAGGGTTAATATGACCGATGCAAGACTATCATCTCTATTTTTTAGTGCAACTGTGATGATATTTAGATGCTAATAGTGTCAATTTTATTCGTGGCCGGACAAACTGTCCGAGGACAAAATGTCACGGACAAAATGTCATGTAGAAAATGTCATGGGGACAAAATGTCAGCGGAAAAAATGTCAATGTCAAAAATGTTGTACTAATACTTGGAGGCCAGGTACTTGTACTTGTACTCGTACTCGGAGGCCAGGTACTTGTACTTGTACTTGTACTCGGAGGCCAGGTACTTGTACTTGTACTTGTACTCGGAATTTTTGGAATGCAAGTACTTGTACTTGTACTTGTACTCGGAGGCCAGGTACTTGTACTTGTACTTGTACTTGAAGCATTGTGTACTTGCTACATCTCTGCCAATTTTACAGATACTGTCCTTATAGAGAGTCCACAATGTGCCAATATGCATCATTAAAAGATTCTGTAGAAATAGTCACTTCCAAATTGCTGCGAAATTGTGATTATAACCAGAAATAGAGAAATTATAACAGCAGCAGCGGAGTAGTAGTAGTAGTAGTGGTGGTGGTGGTGGTGGTGGTGGTGGTGGTGGTGGTGCTGTGGTGGTGGCAGTGGTGGTGGTGGTGGTGGTGGTGGTGGTGGTGGCAGGTGGTGGTGGTGGCAGTGGTGGTGGTGCAGTGGTGCACCTGTGGTGCAGTGGTGCAGCAGCAGCAGGTGGTGCAGGTGGTGGTGCAGCAGCAGCAGCAGCAGTGGTGGTGGTGGTGCAGGTGGTGGTGGCAGCAGTGGCAGCAGCAGCAGTGGTGCAGCAGGACAGCAGCAGCAGCAGCAGTGGTGGTGGTGGTGGCAGCAGCAGCAGCAGCAGCAGCAGTGGCAGCAGTGGCAGTGCAGTGGCAGCAGTAGCAGCAGCAGCAGACTAGTAGCAGCAGCAGCAGCAGCAGTAGCAGTAGCAGCAGCAGCAGCAGCAGCAGTAGCAGTAGTAGTAGCAGCAGTAGCAGCAGTAGTAGCAGTAGCAGTAGCAGTAGTAGTAGTAGTAGTAGTAGTAGTAGTAGTAATAACAATAATAGTAGTAGGCTAGTGATCTGAGATCTCCGTTGCTATAGCCCTCAGCCAGGCGTGCAATGCCACGGATACGGGGCTAGTGTATCGCGTAGCGTACCTGTTTGACTTATCGCAGGGAGTTTTACCACCGCTCCTCATTTTACCACCACGAAAAAGGCTGAGTCGACCTTTAGGGCTCCTACGGGACTCGAGCCCGCGACCTCCTGCTCCATTGTTCCACGTTGTTACCACTCTGCTAACTTCCCGCCCCCTCTGTGGCTACGCCTATAATCCGTGCAGACCGTCGCTTTAAATAATTTTCCAAGTAACCTGGAAGCACAAATATGACTTGGCTGGCTATCACGCGAGATCTTTCATTGCGCACGTGTGCGATCTCCGGCAAAATACTTGTATGATACCGACGAAATATTTGGCAAAGCTTTGAAGGTTTAAGTTCTGCGGAGAAAGAGTAAGTCGGTTCAAGTGCTGTATACCTCGATTCCGCGATTTCCATCTGCGCTTCGCATCTGGCGAATTTCAAAGCCGCTGTTTCTCGTGCACAGCACAGATGTTTACAAAACATATCCTCATCGGCGATCTACTTGCATAGCCAGTACAGACACGCCTTACCCCCTTATACCTCCTCCACCTCCTCCATCGCCCCACCCCAAAGCAGGTCGAATTTCAAAGGGCCATTAACGAAGAACAGATTGTGACAATACGGAAAAACCGGAATTCCTAAACTGTACTCCAGAAAACCCGCAACCCGCGTTACTAAGTCCCTTCATTATTAGTTATCGCAGATTTTGCCTAAGTTTGGATGTTTGCAGGTTTTCTGCCGCATTATTTCATCCATGGGCGTAAACACGGGGAAAAGGGGCGGTGACAGGTCCCTTATATTCTGGTCGTGAGATTTGCGCAAAATCGTTGAGAAATTTGAGGAGGAGGAGGAGGAGGAGGAGGAGGCAGGTAGCCTGGTAGAAAAGAATGCATGTGAATATTTGTAAGAATTCAGTAATGGCGTTTTTTGCTTTTCTGAGACTTTTGAACAAGAAGCGTGGAAGAAAGACCTGGAGCACTTGGCAATAACTGGAAAAGTGGAGGGAAAATGAGCAAGAGGAAGGCAGAGAAACGCCTATGTAGATTGCCTGCGAGAAGGAATAGAGGGGGTTAAGGACAACGTCGAATTTTAATAAGAGAATGTCAAAATCGAACGAAGTGGAAATCCATGTTCTCTATAAATGTAAACAAGGAAGAGGAGACTTTTTATCCGAAAATGTCAACGTGCCCCTATTTCTAAACTCTGGCTACGCCGCTGGTTTCATCCTTGAAATAGTATCGCGATCGAGCAGAACTCAAAAAATTCTTTGTAAAATTACTGTCTTCGTCGGACTTCGTAAATCGTATAGGCCTATGCGTGCTTGTAGAACGAGCAAAATCTTGCTGAAGATGACGCTTTTCGATGGCGAGAGATGTGTCATCGTTTCCTTTCTGAGATATTTTCACTTTCAAAAAAAACGCTCGCAAATCTATCTTAATATCTATTTTAGGCCTCTGGGCATGATGTTCACAGTCTGCAATACATCGCAATTTACTCGGAGAATTTCCCAAATTATACGTAGACACACAATCGACATCGCATTCACACACACATATATATACACACACACACACACACACACACACCTATCGCAAATGTCATGTGGAATAAGGGATTTTTACGACCAGCGCCATCTACTGTATGCAGGTTGCGTTATGCTTGAAAATATTATTGTTCAACTAAACTCCATAATTATGTTTCATTGATCAGGGCAGAACGCCTGGGATCAGGAGAATCATTACTAATAACTGGTTTTTGATTGTATTGTGTCATTGCGTAATGAGTAACCATTGTCGTAAGAGCAATAAATAAGTAAAATCTCGTGAATTTATATAGCACTAATCATTCGTATGCGTTTAGAGAACACATATAATACTAATACTACTACTACTACTACTACTACTACTACTACTACTACTACTACTACTAATAATAATAATAATAATAATAATAATAATAATAATAATAATAATAATAATAATAATAATAATAATAATAATAATGGTTGGATTCAGAATGGTTATAGTGATTTAGTAGGTTACGTCAGGGCCGGATTAAAGTCCGAGTGGGCCTGGGGCTGAGAAGTAAAAAAAGGTCGTCGCTTCCATAATTTGAAAATTGCCCCTTGTAAAATTTCTCTGACAAGCAAAAAAGGTTGTCACTTGAAAACGGTGGGCCTATTTTTTATGGTGGGCCTGGGGCTTCAGCCCCCTCAGCCCCCGCCTTAATATGGCCCTGGGTTACGTACACTGTGTTTCACATGGTAAACATCAGTATACTTTATTGTTCAGTAATAGCTTTGTTTTTCATTCTATCTGGGTGATGACACGGTTAGTTGTACCGCGTTGGAAAAGTTTTCCCACTCAAATATCTATTTAACCCAGTGTTTATTTTAGACCTTCTCTGGGGGAAAATCTTCCCCCCCCAAAGTTTTAAATGTCTCTCAAATTGTTTTTAAATTTTGGCAAGTAGTATGACCTTCCCAATGTCTGCCCCCCCCCCAAAAAAAAATCTCCCCAAAATGTTAAACTCCCCAAATGTCTAGGTGGCTAGAATGAACACTGATTGAACCAAATAACCAAACGAGACGAATTCGACGGCCCACTTTAACGACTATGTCTGTAACATGGCATCCACTTTATTTGTTCACGTTTCAACCAAAAGAATGGTAGGCCCTAATCAAAATCGCAGACAAAAAGCTCTCTTTAACTATCGGCTGAAAAGTGAAACCGGTAGATTTATCGACATCTGTGGCAACACTGATGATAAATTTTGAAACAGCTGTGGAAACAGAATGGGTTCGGTTGTCCTGTTTCGTCTGCGATTTATAATGCCCCATCGCTTGCCGCCTTGCCCTGTAACAGCCTGCAGATGCCATCGACGATAAGTTGTTGCAGTATTGCAACTGAGGCTAAACACCCATAAAGGGTTTCGACGCAAATGTGCAAAATAGATGTTCCATTTAGGCTATTGTTCTGGTTTCTTGTTAACGTAGAGTCATGTGGGCGCAGTGTTTATTCTAGGCCTGTTCTTTGGGGGGGGGGGAATTCCCCGCCCCAAGTTTTAAAATCTCCCCAAAATTTGTATGTGTTGGCTTGGGGTATGGAAATCCCCCCCCCCACCAAAGCATGGAAAGACAAATCTTGTCCCCCCAAACATTTCAAACTCCCCCCAATGTCAAGATGGCTATAGAATAAACATAGTGAAAGTTGTAACCAAAGGGTAAGATCGTCTTAAAGCAGTACGTGGCGCCATTATCATATATAAGCTTGTTGTCGGCAAAAGCTAGATAGGAAATGTTTCCAACGTCTTCTTTTTTTGGCTTGTCTTTCAGCTTCAGAGATGTTTCTCTGTCTCGGTTCTAGATCTACCGTGATGTTGTCAATGCACCGTTTATCTGGTCTTCCTGGTCTTCTCTTTTCTGTATTTTGGCGTGCAGAGCTTTGCAGTGGCGGCTCTAGGATTTGGCAAGTGGGGGGCCTTTGGGGTGGCAACTTCTAATCATGGGGGGCCAGCCATTTGTTGTTTAATGTATGTAGCATTAAGTATAGGGTCCCAATAGGGGGGGCCACTGGGGGGCAGGCACTCAATAGGGGCACGGGCCCCCTGCCCCCCGGTGGAGCCGCCACTGGAGCTTTTAATGGTCATCGAACATTAGTCGGACTTACTCTTTCCCTCTGACTGATCTCTGAAATGACCTTGTCTTTTTGCGGATAGATTTGAAGTACCATCAATCGATACCCTTAGGTATTAGAAATGGTGCTATAGAAGTACACAGTTATTATTTCGGGCTGTTTTCCTTTCTGCACACATGTCCAAAATAAAGTTAATCTTCCTCCGATCCAGTTATCACAGGCAACATATGACACCGTGGACCGTTGCCAGATATATCAGATAAATTGTGGGGGTTGGATAGTGACGTATAGCCAGGGTTCCGAAATAGAGAAACACTAGTGACTTCAAGCCTCGACGACCCCACGACTGATCCAAACCAGAATAGGGGCCCCCGTGGCTACGCCCTGGGGTCTGACACCCCCGCCTCAAATTGTTATTTTAATCTTCAGCAAGGAACGGACAGGTATAGACACAAAAGGTTTCCCATCACCTGAATGGTCTGCATTGGCCAGCGGGGGATTTAACCCATTGCTTCCCCCGGCAAATAGACAAATGTTTAACCGGTAACACTTGAAAGTTGTTTACCTGTTGGTATTGCTAGTTATTCTGCCCTACTGCATAGGAAATCCATGTTTCATCTCGGAACAGGGCCGGAGATAACCTTAGCTGCCTCCCGCAAAATAAATATTCGGGATTCGAAGGACGGAGGAGGTGGAGAATATGTAGCTGCAAATACAAAAATCTTTTGGATACCCCGCTGTGACCGCCCCAACAGTGGCGTCGTCAGGAATTTTTGGTTGGTGGGAGGGGCAAAAGAGGGGGCTGGCGCGTCAGATTCCTTACCCACCCCCACCCGCCCCTCCACAAAAAACTTTCTCACCGGATTTGCGCGAATCTGGTAGGTGGTCTAGGGCAGGTTGGGGGAGGCAGTTGCCCCATTTGTCCCCCGTGGCGACGCTAATGGCCCACAAACCCCGTATTTGCAGACTTTAGAGCCTGGCTTCGGCCAAGTAGTTTCCTGTACCACTCCAAAAGAATAGGTCTCATAGAAATTGAATACAAATCCCTCCAAATTTTACATTCCCCCGAAGTTTAAGTGTATACCAACACCCACGTAAACTATCACCAGAACTAACTCGACTAAATAATTTTTTGCCCGGAAGGCATTCGTTTTCGCGCACGTTGCGATTTCTGTCTGCAACCGGTGTGATTTTACCTTACCTCGTCGAACGGAAGGTAGACGAGTGGCCAAACGACATCGAGTCGGATACTTTTTTCGAACGGTGGCCGCATCCCGCGGGACACCGGAACCGAGTGGAAATTGCTGCTATCGATATAGACGGCGGTGGACAAGGTAACGCTGGTGGTAGCCTGGTACTCTGCTGCCGGGAAGATAACAGACGGATGCAGTGCGGCGATCGTCGGGCGACGGGGAACCAGCGTCGTATACGGTCCCCGGGGACTTTCAAAGGCCGACGTGCCGGAGAAAATATGGCTGATTAGGTCTACAGCGGATCTTCTTTAAAACGATGTCCGCGGATATAGTTATGGAATAGACTGCGGACAGTCGAAACGGAGTCATATAATAACCGTCGATATTATTCAGTCGCTTCGAAATCTTTCCGATGTTCGATTTATCGATTGATTGTCGAAAGGTTTGAGTGAAATACCAACGCAGGTGAAGATTGATTTCAGTTCGTTTGGTATTTTTTGAAATGAAAAATTAAAGAACTTTAAGAGTTGATCATTATCACAGACCGAACTCAAGTAGACCGCTTTGGCCATACGAGATCACGTGATCTCGTGGTCAGGGGCGTAGCGACGGGGTATATCGGTATATATACCCCCAAAATCAGTCTACCTTGAAGTTTTTATGTGATTTATATGTGGTTTATTTGGTTTATAGTTAAGATTTATACCCACCCAAAATATTTATACCCTCCCAAATCAAATTCCTGGCTACGCCTCTGCTCGTGGTCTTAATTGCGCATGACTGTATGCTGCGATTTTGAAATGCATTAACGATAATTTACTCATTTCGTTGAAAATTATAAGAAAATACTCCGAAGAAGACTGCTTATGTATATGGGCATTTAAACAATTCTAACGAACGTCTAAATATGTGTCGAAAAATCCGACATTATATATACATATATAATATATATGTATATATACATATATATGTGTATATATACATATATTTTATAAATATATGTATATATATATATTATGCGCAGATATCGAGTGCTTTTTTCAATGGGAATGCATGCACGGGAACAGCGTACAAATTTAATTACAGTTTAAGTTAAAAACAACGAGCTACAGTGTAGCCTATATAAATATACAAAGTACTGTCATCTACTAATATCTATACAGGGTACGCTTCTTACGACAAAACAGATGTGAAATGAGTTCCCAAACCTTTCCTCATAGAAAAAAGCACTGCGTATTATATCTCCGAGTTATTTCTCAAAACACACAAGAATCATCAGGGTTATTTCTAGGATGATCAAATTGGGGGCGTTGGTAAATTCTGGCGGTCCCTCCCCTTATGGCGAGCGATACCATCTTAGCTGCATTATAATTAGAAGGTGTTGCTCTCCGATTGTTATTGGGGGGTGGTGGTTAGGGGTGAAAAATATCTCTGTCAGGCATACCTGTATTATTTCCGATAATCGGAAAATGGGCCCGTTCTAGACAATTTTTATAGGTATTTTATATAATAATTTTCAATAGTTAATGTCTTCCTACTTACTTACTTACTTACTTACTTACCTAATGTACTTGTGATTGAATATACGTATATTCAAATGGCAGTTTTTTCAGGAAAATCGAGTTGCCAAAAGATTGTCACTTGCTTTGGCTGGGAAAATTTCTATCGGTCCAACATTTCTGAGCCCAGCAGGAGACCTTCTGCGATTCTCTTCCTCTGTTGATCAGGACTTCCAACGAACTTGGTACTTTCCAAATAGACTTAAGATCTACCCGGCCTACATGGCGTTTTGCCACAGGTTTCCGCCAGAACACTGAGGTTAAGCAGCGTCGAGCGCGGTTAGTACTTGGATGGGTTGTCGTCCCGGGATCAAGTCGTGATGCCGGCGGCCAGCCAAGTCGTTCATCGCTTAGGCGTGGATAAATTGGTAGCGACGCTAAGCTGCGAAGGGTAAAACGTGGGTCTAGAGAAAGCAATGACAAACTACTTTAGATTAATGGCGTAATCAACGTGTGTCGCTGCTTGTCTAGCACACGGAAATCAGTGCCGGACACAGCGCTCGTTCGAATATGGGGCTATACCTTTACCTTTAAGACTTAAGAGACATCTCTTCCTGTTAACATTTCGTCCATGTTTCGTCTTGTAGATTCCCACCGGCTGATCTCTGGAACTGACCTGATCTTTTGCGGTTTTCGGTTCGGAATACCGTCGACTGATACCTTTGGGTATTAGAAACGGTGCCGTAAAGGTGCATAATTATCTCTATCGTGGCAGAGCTTCTGGGCTCGCTAGGGAGTTGAGTTTCATTAGGAATTCTAGGTTCGTTAGGGACTTAGGAGCCCCCGGGTCCGTCTGGAATTCTACGTTCATTAGCGTTTGGATGAATTATGTGAATTATTCCCCCACGGGCGGAAACGAGAAAAAAACCCTGCAAAATAGCCGACTGTTAGGCGCTACGCCTGAGATCGAGATACAATCGAGAGAGAGAGAGAGAGAGAGAGAGAGAGAGAGAGAGAGAGAGAGAGAGAGACAGAAAATGTCGATCCTCGTATTATTTCACACCACGCATTTCATCTGCTGTCACTAGCAAGCCTTGTAGCACAAGCGTCATCAAAAGGCTAGTTATGCTATATTTCCGAATCTGAGGCAAATTTTGCCTAAATGACCTAAAATGACGTTTTATTCTGTTAGCCTGACCAGTGGCGGCTCCAGGATTTGGCAATGGGGGGGGCGGAGTTTGGGTGGCAAATTCTAAGCTTGGGCCAACCATTTATTGATAGGTATCTTCTTGTCTTTACATAATGG
>CM030860.1:8787406-8864906 GCA_018105865.1 Metaphire vulgaris | reverse complement strand
ATTTTTGTGGGTATATATACCGATGTACCCCCCCGTCGCTACGCCTCTGACCCTAGTATAGAGTCTCTTTAGAACATTAGATTTCACTTGAACCCATCGATAAAAAAGCAAACCGATTGCCGAATAACATTCACAATGGCACAATACACCCGAATCAAGTCATGCCATTCTGCTCGATACCACACTCCTGTCGATGTGGTTATTGCACGTGATTTCCAGGAGGGGGCAAAACACATGTTAACACAATGGTCACGGTTAATATTTTAGCAAGTTTTTCAAATTTCAATGTGAAATATTGATATTTGCATTTTCCAGGGGAGCATGTGTCCCCTCTTGCCTCAATGTGCGGGCGCCCATGATGATGATGATGATGATGATGATGATGATGATGATGATGATGATGATGATGATGATGATGATAATGACGATGGTGATGATGATGATGATGATGATGATGATGATTATGATGGTGATGATGATGATGATGATGATGATGATGATGATGATGATGATCAATATCAATATTCACTTGAAATTTCAGGTGTATATATATAGGGGTGACGAGAGAAGTCTATGGGAATTTTGCTCTGACTCGCTAACAGACCACGTGACTTCCAGGATTATCATCACGACTACTACTGTTCTGATGACGTGGTTTATAGTAGAAATTCATCTGTGAATGGATAAATTTTAATCTGACATCTAAAAATATTCTAATTAATTTTTTTAATTTACGGGGTTAAGTGAGGAGTGGTCAGATTTTCATTTGCTACACCTTGACGGCCTGCCTTTATCGTTGACGTCACGCGAGGAAAACGCTTACAATAGTCTACGTCACTGCCACACTTTACGATCCAACAAAGGCATCGATGGCAGTGGACAAGATGCCTTTGTTAAATCGTTAAAGAGCGTGTTGATGTTTTCAGGTTGATCTCTGCATTTTCCCATCTGCCATAAATGAGGGGCATAGCCAGGAATTTGTTTGGGGGGAGGGGGCATTAATTTGTGGTAAGGTATATATTGCTAAGTATATTATATATAAAATTTAAATAAATATTATATACTATTATATTATATATGTTATATATTGTATATGTAACATGTTATATAATTATAGGCTACTGTATTATATAAATACTGATTTTGGGTGGTATATATGCCGATATACCCCCCATCGCTACGCCCCTGGTAAGTAAGTAAGCAAGTAAGCAAGTAAGTAATAAATAAATGGGCAAAGTCTGATAAACTTTTACAAGTTTCTAAAAAACAATATATATATTATAAGGGAGGTCTACTACTACTACTGCTACTACTACTACTACTACTACTACTACTACTACTACTACTACTACTACTACTACTACTACTACTACTACTACTACTACTACTACTACTACTACTACTACTACTATTACTACTACTACTATATACTACGCTTTAATCGATTACAGTTGACAAAATACAGTGGTTTCTTGTAGAACCGAAGTGTAAAAGAGTGTTGACGATTCTTCACAATATCATGTTTTGAAAGCAATCCAAGCATTTCGCGAATACAGTCAATCATTACTTTAGCAATGTACATCAAAGATTTTACAATACAGCCTGCTGTAGGCCTACTAGACGATCCAAATTGTTTAAAGTGCTCTATATAACGCTTTAATCATTTATATTATTTGTTCTAAACCTCATGCAGGTGTTTTTATGAGAGGACAATTTGCAGAAATGCTCTTCAAATTAGTCTAAGTGTCTATAGTCACTAAAATACTCCACCGGTCCCACCGGCACCACCGATCTCACCAGCACCACCGGCACCACCGGCACCACCGGCACCACCGGCACCACCGGCACCACCGGCACCACCGGCACCACCGGCACCACCGGCACCACCGGCACCACCGGCACCACCGGCACCACCGGCACCACCGGCACCACCGGCACCACCGGCACCACCGGCACCACCGGCACCACCGGGCACTAAGACAAAGCGAGCGCAAAGTGACAAATTCGTCGCGCAGACTGTTGAATCCTTATTTTTGACAAATCTTCGCTCGCCTCTTGTCAATTATAGACAGCCGGTCGACCTGGTGGGCATTTATCATTTTTGTCTTTCACATCGCATCTTCGGAATCATCCCAGACACAGAGTCCTGCTCCCTCCCCCCACCAAACCCCCGTCAGTCGTTTGTACCACCATTAATTTCCATCAGACGCCGATCGCCTCCAGACGCGGCCGGCAGCCGGGTTCATCTCCCCGGCCCGGCCGGACCGGACCGGACCGGACCGGGCCTTTGCGAACGTGAACGAGGACAGCGCCTGACTTCCTCGGGGCCTGGTTTCTTATTCAGACACAAATGCAGGAGAATCTAATTAGACGTAATTAATTATAAAGACGGAATATATATCACACTCCTATTTCTGGTCCGTATGTTTTATTCACACGGCGTCCACGAGTCGGGACTCGATGCTTGCGGCAGTCACCTGAATGCTCAAAAAGCGACCGCTGTACAGCGTTGATCGCTCAATCGCCAAGTCTTACCCAGTCTCCAGTGGTGAAATCTGCAAAGGGGGCTAAATCTTAACCGATAACAATCGAGAAAACTCAAAACTTGGTCCTTTTGATTTAAAAAATGCTTTATACAAGTGCTCAGTGGCGGCTCCAGGATTTGGCAAGTGGGGCCGTTGGGGTGGCAACTTCTAATCATGGGCGGTCAACCATTTGTTGTTTAATGTATGTAGCATTAAGGATAGGGTTCCAACAGGGGGCCACTGGGGGGCAGGCACTCAATAGGGGGCACGGGCCCCCCGGTGGAGCCGCCACTGCAAGTGCTTCCCAAGGTGGCGGTCCGCGGCATGTGTCGAGAAGATTGAGAAAAAAGCAAAATTGTTAGAAGTTGTAAAAGTTTAATATTTTCTTGTACCAGTGTCGTTTCGAATTTTCTTTAATTTCTCTTTGTACATGATAATAATTTGCTTTAAAACTGTAATATTTCCACACATATTGAACCAAGAAAACCACGTAGAAGTAGAATTGGTTATAAGCATGCGCGTATTTCATGACATATTTAACGTTATGTTATAGGAAGAAGAATTTTTAACATGGCACGGGGTTCTGGCGCAGTAGAAAAATTTCTACCAGTCCGCTAAAGTCAATATTCCGCCAGACAACTTAGTGGTTGACATGCAAGTGGCAAGAATTTCCATTGCCATATGAGTTCTTCCGAAGCTCCAAACGTTAACAGATTTTCTATCGAACAACACGTCCTGTAAAGAATATATCCTCACTGAATACCGTCAACAAGGACATAAGAACTATTTAGTCTCAGCCGGTGATGAAAATTAAATGGTTTACGACTTCCCGTTAACCCAGGTTTCATGTCAGAGACAGTAAACGGTCATTGGGACAATTGGGTCAATGGTCGATAAGTCTCGACCCATGACATTTCTAAGACTGCGGTCTCAGTCACGAAGCGCATGGAAATTTTACGGTAACGTTCATTGAGAAAGGAAATATTGACAATGCGAATTTTGCATCTTCTGTATGGTAATGGAGCTGCTTTTGATTACTTGTCATGTTTGCAAAAATGTTGATTTGTACAGGGTGGCGCAAAAAACCGGACTAGTCACATTTAGGTTTGCATTTAATATATAGTCCGGTTTTTTACGCCACCCTGTATTTTATTGAAGGGCAGTTACACCATGTGTTTTTGTTCGATTGATATTCACCATTAGTCTTCGACATGGTTTAGCGGTTTTGAAAAAGTATTATAGATATTTAACTGCCAATGACCTCTGGGTCATGGGTCACAGAGGTCATGGCCATATTTAGTGGTCAATTCCAATCTGTTCTTCATGTTATCTGAATCCGTTTAGAAGAGATTTTACTGTAATTCTAGTTTTTACCGATCCACGATGCTACAAACGTTCCAATGTTCCATAGGTGAAAGAAGGGTGAGAAAATCGCACCGGATCCGCCGCCGCTGCTGCTGCTGCTGCTGCTGCTGCTGCTGCTGCTTTCGACTCGAGACGGACTCTTCACGGATCACCGATTCGCTCCGTCGCGGTTTCGCTCCGTCGTAACAATCGGTCTCGTTTCAATTAACAGTTCGAAATCTTCCACTTCTCCTCGGATATTTCCCCGGATTACTGCGTCCATCCCTCCCTCCCTCTCGACGTACGTCCGGTGCTTTCCGTCGGACAAACGCCGTGTACTACACCTGGAAAGAACGGAAGGGAAGGTATACCTGTGAAAATCCTGGATTCTAGACGAGAGAGACGATGAAATGTGCGCGCGTGTGTGCGTTGTATTGATTCCATCGGACATCATCAGTCTGTACTACGATTCTTCGAACCTCTGCCCCCTCCCCTCTCCCGCCTCCCCTCCCACCGACGAGCAATAACCGGAACCTCAGGAGCAGACCACGTCCAAGACACGACTCATCTGCTCATCACACAGTTGTTTCGGCAATTTGACCATTATGCATCTTCTGTCCTGTAATTTGGTCATCAATCATTTATATACATATATATATACATATATATACATATATACATGCATATATGTATACATATATGTGCGTGTGTGTCTGTGTGAGTGTGAGTGTCTTGCGACTTCTGTCGAATCTTGAACTTTGAACCGGAGCGGTTCAGAAGATGCAGAAATTACTCGCTAGACGGCGCCACGCGATCGGGTCTCTCGGCGGACGGCGGGCGAAATAAATGCGAGTCGCCCTTCAACGCGATGACCGATAGGCAAAGCGCCAAGAGGCGGGTTCTACGATATGCAACGACGGCTAATTGTAGACGCTTCCGTGAGGTTTAGCATAAGCGACATCTGAATGGAAAATATCATTCGCGAATATATTTATATAGATATATACGTATATTCAGTGTAGTCCAATTCCCATACGGCGCATGGTCACAGAGAAAGAAACCCGTAATTGTCTGAAATGCGCTACATCAAACGCTCTCATCACCCTAACCTTAGTTCTAATCCTAACCCCCAAACAACCTTAACCCTATATTGAACAATGTTAATTGCACGCAACATAGTGAATATAGGGTTAACCAGGCAACGTGGTGCAATATAGGGTTAACTCGACGTCCGATTTTAGCGCTTCTTCCAATATGAAGCTGTAAGTTGTCTTTGTTAATCGACCAGCAAACGGATTTGCCGTACTTTTTCCGATCTTATTCGATCAACTGCGATCATGATCATGTCAAAATTCCCCTACTACGGCTTCGGAGCCGCCGAAGAGGAGGGAGGCAGCGGTTGGGAGGACCCCGATCTGCTGCGGATCTTCGAGCTGCCCGACCTGCACCCCAAGGTCCCCGTCGTCGTCGAGGAGGCGGCGGCGACCACCGCCGCTGCAGGTCTGGGCGCGTACGGCGGTTGGGAGAGCGAGTTCAGCGCCATCGGTCTCTGTCTCGACGGATTTCCCGGCGGAAACAACGGTTCGACCTGTAACGTCTCGGATTATTTCGGCGGCGGCGGCGACGGCGGCGCGTCTTCGGCCGACAACGACACCGATGCCTCATCGCTGGCGTCGCCGGCGGCCTTTAGCCTCTGGCAGGTCGTCCTGCTCGGCATCCTGGCCGGCTGTACGAGCGTCGTGACGATCGTCGGGAACCTGATCGTCATCCTGTCGTTTATCATCGACCGGTCCATCCGCCAACCGACCAACTACTTCATCGCTTCGCTGGCCGTCAGCGACCTGCTGATCGGGTCCATATCGATGCCCTTCTACACGATCTACCTACTGGCCGGGAAGAAGTGGATGCTGGGAACGGTACTCTGCGACCTATGGCTGTCCATCGACTACACCGTCTGTCTCAGTTCCATCTACACCGTCTTCTGCATCACCATCGACCGCTTCTGCTCCGTCATCATTCCGGCCAAGTACCGCGACTGGCGAACCGAGCGTCGGGTACTGGGCATGATCGGCGGTACGTGGGTCGTACCGTCGCTGCTGTTCTTCATCTCGATCTTCGGCTGGCAGTACTTCGTCGGTACGCGAACGGTACCGGACAGCATGTGCTACGTTCAGTACCTGGAGAATCCCGTCTTCAGCTGTCTGCTGCAGGTCGGTTACTTCTGGATAACGCTGGTCGTCATGTGCGTCCTCTACTCGGGCATCTATCGCGTGGCGCTCAAGCTGGCTCAGCGGTCGGAGGAGAAGCACAAGAAGATGACGTCACTGGTGTCGGTCGCCGGTCGGACGGTGACGCGGATCGGCGTCGGTGTTACGCAGAATCAGAACATAGTTGCCGCCGTCGGGTCCGACAGGGACCCGGGCGATAGACTGCTGCAGTCACAGGACGGCGCCGGTGGTCGGGACAGGAAGAGGGCGGAGGCGGGAAGGAAAGGCGACGACGCGACAACGACGACGACGCCGGACGCCAGGTTGCCTTCGAATGCCTTCAACAATCGAACCGTGGGCGGGAAGGCGGACGAGGGATCGAGCAGCACCGGGTACCCGTCGGACACCGATCCGGGGAGCAGTCAGTCGGCGGTCTCCGGTCATCGGCGGAACGGCGACACGACGACGGGCGGACGCCGTCAGAACGCCCCCGCCTCTTCCTCCGCCGCCGCCGCCGCCGCCGCCGCCGCCGTTCCGAAGCTTCAACCGCCTCCCTCCGGGAAAATCGCGACGACGACGACGACGAGGTCAACGGCCCAAGGTCACGGCGGCGGCGGCGGCACCCAGATCTCCTGCCGCGCCGAAATCCAACGGTCGAACTCGAAGAGCGATGTCGTCAGACTCGGCGATGATGATGACGTCATCGTCGTCACTTCCGGCGAGAAGAACGCCGTCGCCGACGGGAAAGACGACGCCGACGCCGACGTCGACGACTGCGCGCTCTCGTTCCCGAGTCCCACGACTCACCGACGCCGACGCCGACGCCTCAGTCTGGACAGCGGCGGCGGGTTGGAACCGGATACGGACGGCGAGATCCGGTCGAACGACCTCGACGCGTCGAAGGAACTCTCCTCGAAACCCGACAGCCTTGCGGGCCCGAAGTCGTCGTTGTCGTCGTCGAAACAGTCGCGACACATCGGCTTCGGCTATTTCCATCGCGGCGGCGGGCGGCAGGCGGCCCGCGACCACGGCGTCGGAAAAAACAGGGCGAAATCGAAGCCGAAGTCGACTGGCGGCGGCGGCGGTCGACAACGCGGCGGACCCCCGAAGACCAAGGGTTCCGGGGCGGCGGCGGCGGCCGGGGGACGCGTCCCCGGCGGCCAACCCCAGGCGTCGAAGAGCGAGAACCGGGCGAAGAAGGCCCTTCGTACGATCAGCGTAATCCTCGGCGCCTTCGTGCTGTGCTGGACGCCGTGGCACGTCCTGTCGATGGTACTCGGGTTCTACAGTTCCGAGGGTTCGTACGGGTTCGACCTGCTCTACGACATCTCCTACTGGCTCTGCTATCTCAACAGCCCGATCAATCCGTTCTGCTACGCCCTGGCCAACCAACAGTTTAAGAAGACCTTCTCGAGAATTCTCAAATTCGACTGGCATCGCACGTAAAGGGCCTATACCCCACCACTAACCCCCTCCATCACCCAAAAATAAATCTGAGACGTATTCTGAGCAAGTTGGGGCGGAAGATGGCAGAGTGGGTTACGTGCTGTAGCGTCAGGCTGACGGAGCGGGTTCAAGCCCCCCGTTAGCGCCCCTATAGTGGCTTTCACACTGCAGGCAGTAATGCCTCCTAAGCCACTTAAAATCATGCTAAGTTTAAGTTTTAAGTGTTTGTGGGACAGAGACGGGTCGCTAGAACTTTGAATTTTAACTTTTACTCCTCAGGAAAGCAATCTAAACACGTCTCGTTGGCAATAAGTATACTAGAACGCATCGAATCGGGAGACGATAGGAGGCCTACATACTGCCACTCTCAAGTACCGCGTACTTGAAAGCGGGTGGCCTTCTCTTCTCTCGTATACTGGTCGCACTATAATACGATTTCGCTTCGAGACGAACAAAGTAGAAAGCTCTTAGACCGTAACAGAAGTTAGATTAGCACGCTCTTTCCATCACTATCATCATCATCATCTTCATCGTCGTCGTCGTCATCATCATCGTCATCATCATCATCGTCGTCGTCGTCATCATCATCATCATCATCATCATCATCATCATCATCATAGTCATCATCATCGTCGTCGTCGTCGTCACCGTCGTCGTCGTCATCATCATCATCGTCATCATCGTCATCGAACCAAAACTATTTTAGGAAATATCGCAATATTGTTTGATGACGTCATCTTACCTTCTTAGTGACCGCAATTTCTTACATTTACATTACATAAATCCGATAACCCGATAGCAATTACTGTGTTGTTCTGCTTCATTTGATGATAGACGAATGGGCGATATAAGATACCTGTATCTCTTGCAGATTGGTGCCTTTAATCACTCTGACCCCCCACCTCCATATACAACGCATTGCTTTTCTCTGTTGTTTTCCCTATGTTACGGTTTTATTGCGCAGCCCATACCCACGAGGGCCGATCCAGGAATCCAGTTTTGAAGGGAACTTTGTATACCATCCCTTATTTGGCCTTGTCACCCCTCCCCCCACTTTCTCGTGTGGATTTGTGCATTATTTCTAACTCAATTATTGAAAGGAACGAAAAGACGACATTTGATTATTTCTTTGCGCCTTTATAACTTTTCGCTTTTTGGCTTTGGTTAAGAAATTAGCTAGTAAATTTTTGGGGTGGGTTTGGAGGAGTCACGTGCCCCTATGCCTCTTTTAGATACATCTCTACATCATCAGTGTCGTTGTATTTCCTAAAAGCTATGTTGATCACGTGAACGAATTAGAAATTTTCTGCTGATTTGGTTCTGAGTCAAAATGACGTCACAAGGCGGAGCTACTGAAAATAGAAACTGAAATGGAAGAATTCGCAACGTCGCAGTTTAAGACTGGCGATTGAGATTTTCGCGTAACTTTACACTTATCAGATTTTGTTTCAAATCCGAAAGTTTGCGGACCCGAAATGGCATCGAAAGTTATTTCTACAATATTGATCGGATCTTGTTCGATTTAGGCCTATTAATTTGAGAAAATTTTTATAAAACGGCGAAGACGCTATAGAAAGAGTTATCCGATTAACACCGGCCTGGTATAGAAGACAAAAGAAAGCCTGGCAGACCAAAGAATATCTTGGTTAGATAGCAAACATCGCTACTTGGAGTGGCTTACTACATGTGGCTATCCTGGATCCGAACCTCAGAACAGCAAATGCTAGGTTCATGTGGTTTTCACACAGGCTTACTTAGCCTCCTAAACCTCTTGAAATCATATTATTGTTTATTATTATTATTATTATTATTAAAAGTTTGTCATTTTTGTTTTAGTTACGGTCGAACACTCAGAAACTGAAAAGGGTTTTTATTCTTCTATCCTGTATTCATGACAACTCGGTCTGTGTTTAGTTATTGCGTTCGACGTCATAATCTCGCTGATTAGTAATTGACGTTAGAGGGCGCTTTCGTGCAATTTCCGGTCGATTGAATAAGTGCAAATCGATCTTAACGATATTTTTAAAAATGAGTTCTCTTTGTCGAACAGCAGCAGCAGCAGCAGCAGCAGCAGCAGCAGCAGCAGCATGGTTCGTGCTATTTTATCCAGTATTGCACTTTCTGCCTAAAGCACAGAGACACGATATTATGTATAGCGTCGAAAAAACTATAGTTCTAAATCATGCATTGGGCGATTTCTCGGCCACGAGCCGAGAGATTATCAATAGGAATCTTGAACGCTATTTACTCAGTTATCGGAATGGTACCAGAGACGCGCATCCAAGCCTGCGTGTTGATGACTGGGGATGCATCGCCCCTGCACCGGGGTTCCGGATGACCTTTGTTTTGCTTGTCAACCTATTTTCCGGGGAGTTTTTTAAATTTTGTGAAAAATACTGCGAATGACCTTCTTTTTTGCTTGTCAGCCTTTTTGCAAGGTTTATTAACCCCTTAACTGGGTATTTAACTGTAATTCAATGTAAAATGGACGGATATATCCATGGTCCCCAGTTAAGGGGTTAACATTTAGTGGGCACACAACACTAACAATGACCTTTTTCTCTCTTTTCTTTTGTTTTTTCTTTTTCACTTTGCATCCACCCACAAACTTCCTATAATTTTTTCATCCCCCACCAAGAATTCCTGGAACCGTCACTGCAAGCCTGCACCCGTGCGTGAAGACAACGCGAGGTAACGTAAGTTGTGTGTACGAATGATCGGTCGAGGATGATAGCCGCGTATGTCAAATCGATCGGCGATTTCTTTCTTTATATAGTTTTCTTGTTGTGTGCACATCGACTGTTGCTGCATAAAGATATCGGAATCGAGTGTCCGCACATCATCATCTGTCCGGTATTAAAGTCTGTCCTCCGCAGCAGATGCGGGATCCAGTGGCGGCTCCAGGATTTCTTGGCGAGGGGGATAAAATGAATTCATAGGAAGCTGGTGGGTGGGATGAAAAGAGAAGGAAAAAAATCAATAAACTTTGCCGAAAAAGTTGACAAAAGGGAATTGTTCCCTAATTTTACTGCGCTTTTACCGAAAAATAGGTTGACAAGCAAAAAAGGCCATCCGCAGTTTTTCCCAGAGTAGTTTTACTAGACTTTTACCCAAAAAATAGGTGTTTCACATGCGAAAAAAGTCTGGAAGGCCGGTGGGGTTTGCTTCCCCCTCATCTCCCACGTGGAACCGCCACTTGCCGTATCCATTCGTTCGTCCGATGAGTGGAACGCATCGCCAGAGTCCGTCCGTCAGTCCTCGACCCTCAGCATCTATAAAGTGTGCAGAACACCGACAGGTCCAGTTTTCAAGGCTCTTCGAGTACGGGTCCTTGTGTTGTGTCCGTCCTCATGCTGTCCATCTGTGCTGTAACAACACTTGTGCAGGCAGAGAGCCCAGATCACTCGAAATTGCACAGAAGGACAAACACTTCCGAGGCCAAGGATAGAAACTGGTTTCTTTTGTTAAGACCTTGGCCTGAATTCCAAGCAGGATATGACAGCAGTTAAGTACTAGCTATAATGCAAAACAAGGGCGCAAGCCCCCTGCTGGGGCTGCGGTGGAGGAAAATCCCTGCTCTGAAAGTCCGAAGTTACGAGCAAGTGTAGAGATTATGATGACCGCGCATTGTCACGAGTACGTTACATGTGGCGCCTCTAGCGACTAACATAGTAAAATGCACTGACGTTTTATGCAGTGATTTACACTAGACCTCTTTTAAGTTTTATGACATAAATCACATAATAATAATAATAATAATAATAATAATAATAATAATAATAATAATAATAATAATAATAATAATAATAATAATAATAATAATAATAATAGTGCACTCTTATAGCACCGGTTCTAAAACTCAAGGGTATCAATCGATGGCACTTCAAATCCATCCACAAAAGACCAGGTCATTCCAGAGATCAGTCAGAGTTGAAAACAGCAAGACAGACTATGGAGGAAATGCCAATTGGAAGAGATGTGCTTTAAGCCTATAGTGACAATGTCAGTCAAATTCTAGGCTAAATTATTAGCTTCACTCATTCAGAAACATGCGCCGTCCAGATTTCATGACATCTGACAAAATGACATCTCCTACTTACCTACTTACCTACACTCGTAGGCCTATGACTACTTGCTTAGTACAAAATTTGCGTACAAACAACGTGCGATAACTGATTCACTCAGTTGTAATCGTGTAAGCGAGAACCCAATAATGGATTAAAAATAGGCAATGAGTGAAAGATGGTTACAACTCACCAATGAGTAAGTAGAGTAACTAACATTTCGTCAATTTATATGGCGCATTCGAGTACCTATATTAGGTCTACTACAGAAGCTGCTTAGTTTTGGGCTTATTTCAAATAGAATCCAATATACAATAAAATACGTATAATACTCGTACGGTATAATTTTCGTGCGATAAAATACGTTGCATCACAGTATTACCATGGCGTAGCCACAGAGGTTTATAGATAATAGAGAACCCCAAAGAAACACTTCCGAGTATGACGTCACAGCCAACGTATTTTACGTACTGTGCGCGTATTTCATTTTTAGACATAAAATACGTATTTTATTTTGGGACATATACGATACGTATAATGCGCGTATTTCATTGAGGGACCTTAACGTACCGTCATATCGTGGTTAAAGCCGTCAAATAGTTTAGCTTTAATTAAAATGTTATTGATTCAGCGCAGCGCGGATGCATAGCTACACGAATAGAATATTAAAATTATTATTATTATTATTATTATTATTATTATTATTATTATTATTATTATTATTATTATTATTATTATTATTCCTGCAATAATTTAATTTTCGCAGTATCTAAGATCTTACAAAACTGTCTTTTCGATCAACACGAGAACGATGCAAATCATTCAATCAGGTCCTTCCGTGGGAACGCCCCTGTTCCTCCCTCGGGCTCGTCCCGTACGGGGGCCTTCGGGACTCTGGGTTCATTGGCATTCCACCTCTTTTTAATTTCATTTCTCTATTCTGAGTCATTAGGCAGACGGGATCAGACGACACAATGAGCGAGGGATGGCCGGCTCTTGTGGCAGAAATGACAGCGGATCAACGATTAGCAGTTTTAATCAATACGTGTACATCCCCTCAGGATTGGTCTGTGGCGAACGCCTCGTTTCATCGATACGGCAATAAGCGAAGCTGTAAATCCATAGTAGCTGAGAGATGGTGTTACTGTGCTACAGTAGCACAACTGCGCTTACCCCCGTAAACTTGGATAAAAAAGTATGGACCCAACCCTTATTATATCTTGCGCTTTTCTTATGACAACCTCTCAAAAAGTGGTGTCTCGAGCCTAGAGGCCTAATAGAAGTTTACACCTATGACTGCGCTACATTATCATTCCACTGACAGATGCTAACTTGTAGTAGTTACCGTAATCACGTTTTAATGATCAGCCTACTATAATAATAATAGGCCTAATAATAATAATAATAATAATAATAATAATAATAATAATAAATAATAATAATAATAATAATAATAATAATAAGCCCGTCTTCTGTCAGTATGAGGCCCCTGGCACCTGGGGGCCTGAGGGTCTCCGGCGGGGGTGATAAACGTTTTGTTTATGCTGATGCTCGAAAAATTTGACGAGAAAAAGAGGTCATCACGTTTTTGGTGCTTGACCTTTCAATTAATTTATCCTCAATCTGTATGATAGGCAAAAGGAAATAAAAAGGTCAAAACATAAAAGGCTGGAGCGCGTGGGGTCCCTTATGAAGCCCCCTAGATGCGCGGCGCCCCGAGCACAGTTCCCAATTTCCAACACATAAAGACGGACCTAATAATAATAATAATAATAATAATAATAATAATTATTTATTATTATTATTATTATTATTATTATTATTATTATTATTATTATTATTATTATATAAACCGGGATCGACGTTGCTTAACTTCGGTTTTCTGACCGGAATCTGGTCGCACAACGGTGACAACGCCAAGTAGACCGAATTGCGGAGATGTAGATGCCTAAGTAGGTCTACACGGTTCGTTCGAAAGACTTCGTACCTTAAAGAAAATGGCGATCATAAGAGTCAGACTCAGTCAGTCATGGGCGCCCACACATTGGTACAAGAGGGGGGGGGGGGCACTTGCCTATCCCTGGAAAATGAAAATCTATTTTTGTAACTGACTATATTTTGCTTTTAGCCAATATTTTCAAACTAAAACCTCTACTGATACACAAAGAGAAATTGAGAACCTTAACTATAACTTTAGGAACTGTGGAATGTTGAATATCCTGAGATCTATAATAACCAGGGGCGCAAACATGGCTTTGTCCCTCGTGTCCTGACACGGGTGTCTTTTGGGAAGGTCGTGTCCTTCCTTATGGGCGTGGACATGGGTGTTTTCTTGGCTAAGAAATGACAAAAGCCATGGTTAATTTACTGTCAAAAGTCAAAAAAGCAAAAAAGGTCATCACTATTGGCAATTTTAAGTCAAAAAAGCAAAAGAGTCATAACCACACTTAAGCAATTTTAAGTCAAAATGTCAAAAAAGCAATTAAAAGGTCATCACCTTAGAAAAAAATTAGGACACGACCTTTTTTCTGACCAGGTTTGCGTCCATGTTAATAACCGCGACCACTGTGTCTTTCCCTCTCCTGGAAAAACGTCTGAGGTCGCCACTGGAGTCAGCAGGCCCTACACTTCCTTGTTCGTCGCGGCTTGAGCGGAGAATTGCCGTTTAAATGAGACCATGACGACGCGGCTTATTAATTTACTGGAAGCCAATTTGACGGTCGTATAACGAGGCCCCGTTCGGTCCGGTCCTCTCCGCCATAGGACTCGTCGTGTCCGGCGAGAGAGAGAGTCCCCCCCCCGCCCCGTCCGTCCAGTGTCAACTGCTGTCCTGAACTTTCGATTAGGACGTCGATATTGGTTCGTCTTCGGGGGAGCCTGCGAAGAGAGCCGTGGCGGGAAATCAGATTATCGCTCGGTTTCCACAACGAGGCGCGCCAATCACAGACGCCTTCAGCGCGTCGTCTGCTCCGCCTTCTGCGCTGGTTCCCCGCTGTACGTTAGAAGGGGTGTACGCTGGTTCCCTACGCTGCGTGTGCTCAGATTTCGTCCGGTTATAACAACTTGAAACGTCACGAAAGAAGTGTAGACAGCATCGCTGTCGTCCTGAACGAGTGAACTATTCGATATTTGCCAAAAATTCGCGCTGGAAAACTGTAAAGAATTTTGAAAATATACTGGTTCCCAGGCTTACGTCGTTGGTTCCTCGAAGTTGGTTGGTTTTTACGTACCATGCGCGTATTTCATTTTTATACATAAAATACGTATTTTATTTCTGGACATAAGATACGTATAATACGCGTATTTCATTGTGGGGACCTAACGTACCGGATTCGATTTAGGTTTAACTGTTTTGCGCCTTGCTCAACTATGTGGTCGGCTGCAGAATCGTCGAACTATGAGGACTCGAGGCACCTGCTCCGAGCTCCTATCTCCGTTTCCTTTTGTCGGTTCGACTATTCCAACCTCAAGCTGCAAACGTCGGATCTGGCAAATCATACCTGTTCTCACACGTCCTTCGACGGGTAGGTACCCGGTAACTATTCTATCTTCCACCTACTTGGCTTTACGCCACAAGTTTCCGTTAGAGCACAGAAGCTAAGCAACGGCAACGTCGAGCGCGGTTAGTACTTGGATGGGTGACCACCCTGCAAAGGGATCTAGTCGTAGATGCTGGCGGCCAACCAAGCCGTTCATCGCTTAGACGTCGATAAATTGTTAGCGGCGTTAAACTACGAAGGTAAAACGCGGGTTTAGAGAAAGCAATGACAAACTACTTTAGATTAATGACTCAAGCCGCCTGCGTCATTGCTTGCCTAGTGTAGGGACATCAGCACCGCTCCAGTTCGAACTACATCTACCTGTACCATTTTAACTATTTCATTACAAAATGCTGGTCTTCCGATACAACTGTGCTCCTTGAAATTAAGACATTTTGAACAAAGCAATCAGAAACATAATTATCGCTGCAGACTGCAGACACAGTGGTGGTCAGATCTTTTAAAAAGCTATTAGTCATTATTTTTACATAGACACTAGTTATGTGGAGAGCTCTATTACAGTGTATTATTATTAATTTATTGTTATTATTATTATTATTATTTAAATTATTTATTATTTATAAAAGCTCCATTGTTATTATTAATTTTTTTTATTATTATTGCTACTACTACTACTACTACTACTACTACTACTACTACTACTACTACTACTACTACTACTACTGCTACTCTTATGTGTACCTTCACTTTTTCTGGTTTAAGGCGGGAATAAATAAATCTTAGACATGTAAAATCGTTCAGTTGTTAACGCTAGAGGACGTTAATTAACTTGAAGCTCATTTGTCATTGGCTAGTTTCTCATCATATCTTTGCGTGATGTAATCCAGTTTTATCTAATGAATGTCTCTGCGTTCAATATGTTGTCGGTATAAAAGCGTTTAAGGCTCTCTTTCGACTATGGTGCTTAACCCCTTAACTGGGGATCCCGGATATATCCGTCCATTTTACATTGAGTTACAGTTAAATACACGGTTAAGGGGTTAAAGAATCAAGACTTCAAATGAGACATGGACATGAGTTGGGTCCACCCATGGGTTGGGTCAGAAATTCTCATGTTTACAGTGGATTGGATTGGGTTGGGTTGGCCACAGAACCAACTTTATCGATAAATTTTCTACGGCCAAGGCCATTCTAGGGAATTGTAATGAATTACGGTGGGCTGGGCTGGGTCAAGTAACCATATTGCAGTGTTTTATCGAGGCCTGTTAGGGGGGAAAGATTCCCCTCCCCGCCAACCACAAAATCCCCCAAAATCCAGCACTGATGCAAAATTTTGCAATGAACGTCCCCACCAGCCAGTCAATTCCCCCCACCACCAAAAAACCCTGAAGCAAGTAAGTAAGTAAACACGAACTATCTATAGCACTGCCTGAAAGCTTGGCGCAGTGCACCAGCTTATTCACGAGAGCTCAAGTCTGGATAAAACACTGCCCCATTGCTTTCGTGGGTTTGGTTGGGTGTGAATCATGATGTTTTGGGTTGAATTTTAAGAAATGGACTCATGTCCGCGTCTGTTATTATTATTATTATTATTATTATTATTATTATTATTATTATTATTATTATTATTATTATTATTATTAGCTAGACGATTTCTATAGCGCAATAAGCATGGCAAAAGTGGCCAAAGACAAGAGCGCTTTACAAAACTACGAATACCCGATGGTGAATAAGTAAGTCTTAAGATTACGTAGAAAAATTCCAAGAGAGTCACTTATGTTCAGGTACACCGTTAAAACACCTCGGGTAGAAACTTTACTTGATTTGCCTCGACGCAGCGTCGTCGAACAGCGCAAGGAGAAGTCGCGAGACGCCGCGAGATCTCGCCGAGGCAAAGAGAATTACGAATTCTACGAGCTGGCCAAGTTACTACCTCTTCCGTCGGCGATCACCAGTCAGCTGGACAAGGCGTCCATCGTCCGCCTGACGATCAGCTACCTTAAACTACGGGATTTCTCCACCGGCGGAAACCCTCCTTGGTCGACTGAGATGACTACCTCAAAGCTACTGAAAGGTGAAAGAAAACGATTCTTATAACAGCATATTCGTCCTTCTGAATATCTCATAATAAATAATAATAATAATAATAATAATAATAATAATAATAATAATAATAATAATAATAATAATAAATTAATGGTATTATTATTATTATTATTAAAAGAAGAAGAAGAAGAAGAAGTAGTAGTAGTAGTAGTAGTAGTAGTAGTAGTAGTAGTAGTAGTATAGTAGTAGTAGTAGTAGTAGTAGTAGTAGTAGTAGTAGTAGTAGTAGTAGTAGTAGTAGTAGTAGAAGTAGAAGAAGAGAATTTTAGGTGGTTTAGATATGACTGATCTCTGGAATGACCTGGTCTTTCGCTGACGGATTTGTAATATTATATTTTCCCATGAAAACCAGCAGCACAACGTATGGCGAGTTTGTGGTGGGGTTACATTTTTAGCATAATTTTATTCTTGGTCACCGACATCCCCAAAGGCGTTAAATTTTTTCTCTAATTTGACCCGTCGATGCTAAATCGCTAGGCTTGTGAGAGATCGGGAAAAGGCGAAAATATTTACGAAAAACTTACGTCGTGTGTGTCAATAACCCCCCCCCTAATTAAACGTTATTTTTAAAATTCCTCCCTAGTGCAAACATTAGGATGAAAGTGTCAAATCTTGATTACCGCATCTCATCTTCTTTTGCCCGCCAGGACAAATAAAATTAAAGTACAACTTATCGACAGATCTATTTGATAATTGCATATCCGTTACTCGATCGACTTTCAATTTATTGTGCGCCAAATCTTTGTCGAATCTGACGAAAGGGATATCTCTTATGAGCTATGAAAGAAATTCAATTTTCCGGTTGTTGGTGCTGGAGCGAGTTGAGAGGGAAGACAGGTCATGAACTCGTTCCATCGGCGGACCGCGATTAGATCACGGGGTGGGAGATCCCAGGAGGAAATATTTAGCAGGATACGCGTCCTTATCTGATATCGAGGTCTGTGGATCTCTGTTGTTGCAGCGATCTCGGCTGAATGCGTTGCTTCCACGGGGTTCGTTTATCTTTAAAGAGACAAGCATTCGAAAAAATACACCAAACAATAAATGACTCAACACGTGAAACTATATAACACTTTTCTAATCTCATATAGGCTAATAGTCTATGCAAGAAACTTGATAAAATACGCAAACGCTTGTGCAGGCCTCCTCCTCCTCCTCCTCCTCCTCCTCCTCAGTGGCGGCTCTAGGATTTGGCAAGTGGGGGCCGTTGGGGGTCAACTTCTAATCATGGGGGCCAACCATTTGTTGTTTAATGTATGTAGCATTAAGTATAGGGTCCCAACTGGGGGGGCCACTGGGGGGGCCAGGCTCTCAATAGGGGGGCACGGGCCCCCCCTGGTCCCCCGGTGGAGCCGCCACTGCTCCTCCTCCTCCTCCTCCTCCTCCTACTACTACTACTACTACTACTGCTACTACTACTACTACTACTACTACAACTACTACTACTACTATACTACTACTACTACTACTACTGCTGCTGCTACTAATACTACTTTTACTACCACAACAACAGCTGTACCACAACAACAGCTGCGACATTACTACTACTACATTCCCCACATCTGTGACTACTACTACCACCAATACTACTGCAACGTGCAACGTTACTATTACTATAACCAATAATAATAATAATAATAATAATAATAATAATAATAATAATATTATTATTATTATTATTATTATTATTATTATTAAATTTCTATGCTTTTTAGATGGATCACTAACTGCGCAATGGTCCAAAATCACTTATTTTCACTGTCAGACTTCTAAGACTATTTCTATATGATATTGAGTTTCTTCTTTACGGCAGAGATCAAGCGCTGAGATTAAGCGTAACTCTATCATTTTCCGCTTCGTCTGACAAGTGACCACCTTTGACTCTCTCTAACGATGCCCGAAAGCGCAAGCAGCGTCACAAATGGCATTTGCACCCCAGTGAAGTGTCGCACAATCTAGATTCGAACAGAGAAGATACCATTTCGGTTACTCACCATGCAGCGCTCAGGATACATCGAAGATTTCACTTATAAACTGTAGAAAGTTGATTCTTCAACCCATGGTTAATGACAGATTGTAGACGTATAATATATATATATATATATATATATATATATATATAGAGAGAGAGAGAGAGAGAGAGAGAGAGAGAGAGAGAGAGAGAGAGAGAGAGAGGAGAGATAGAGAGAGAGGAGAGAGAGAGAGGAGATATAGAGAGAGAGGAGAGAGAGAGAGAGAGAGAGAGAGAGAGAGAGAGAGAGAGAGAGAGAGAGAGAGAGAGAGAGAGGAAACTAAGCATAATGACTCCCAAAGATTATTACACTGTAGTGTTCGCAATAGTTTTAAAACATATTTCATTTTAAATCGAAACTAACTTACTGTATGATAGGGACATTCTTTGATTACTATAATTAACTATCTGATACACATAGGCCTATCTTGTATTATTACTTTAGGCGACAGAAGTGCTTTGAAGAAGTCATCTTCCTTGATCGAAGACGTATTCGAATCGCATCATGGAACACATTTACTACAGGTATTTCTTCTGTCATGCAGGTGTTTTTCTCCACTATTGCTTACTTTCTTTCGCCACCTGTGGCCACCCTTTTCTTCTGTTCTTCGCCGACTTGTCAATGGTGTGGAAGTATTTTCTTGCGAAGGAACGCCTTCTCAAGCGGTAGTGGCAGACTTTTAGGCACGGCAAAGTAGGCTAATGCAGGTGCCCTGGGCGCCACTTTAATGGGGCGCCAAAAACTCTGCGATCTTGAAATAGAGAAGTGAATTTGAGCGCACCGTAGACAAGGGTTTCCCAAACATTTTATATCTGCGGCCCAATGCAGGCGGTTTTGTAACGTGCCGCTACCCTCGTAATAATTTATAGCATGCAATATAAAAAAAATGCATTAGGCCATCTGGCGAACGACAAACACTAGCTGAAAGGAATCTTCTGAGTTTTGAATAAATGACAGGACAAAAGCTCTGATTCAATTCGTATGAAAATATGGCAAATAGCAGAATTATTCATATTTTCGCCAAATAGGACAAATAGTGAGATAAATAGATATTGAAATTTTTTGAAAATTTTCTTTTTGAAATTTTGCCATGGACATACCTTTGTTACGCGTCTTAAAAATCCTATGAGTATGGCAAACTCGCTTAACCACAAGGTTCCAAATTACTTAATCCTTAATCTAGAACCTCCCTATTGTTAGTGGAGTTTCAGAGCAAAATGGTCGGAATGCGCTTTCCTTGCGCTATTGCGTGATAAGATTAATTTTTAAAAGTACCAGGCCAGGGTTTCCCAAACTTTTTGCAAGGGTGCGACTCACTTCAGGGGCTGCGTAACATGCCGTGACCCTACAAACTCAAATGTCGACAAAAATTGGGCAAGTTTCATAAAACACTAATCATTTTAATATAAGCCGCGTATGAAGGAGTGCAGGCACATAATTTTCTTAAAACCTAAGCCTACTTGCAATTTTCAAGGCTTGTGACATTGTGGTGTTGGTTAGAAAATGACTCCTTTAGATCTAATTCCGTGCTACCCCGTGACCCACTAGACTGAGCGCTGCGACCCACTTTTGGGTCGCGACCCACAGTTTGGAAAACACTGCCATAGATCACTTCGCATCGTTAAAAGCAAGAAAAGCGCATTTGTAGGATTAACCCGGCGTCAATAAAATATCACGCGTTTTAATTAACGATTTGTTAACTTGCTATTGATTTAAATTGTCTGACAACCCTGCCATCGACGTCAAATACCCTAGTTTAGCTCCGGGAAATGTCAACAGTGCCAACAGTGCCTTTCACTTGGTTATCACGGCGCTATAAAGCCTAAGTTGTCTTGGATTAATAAGTTAATATCTATTTTTTATTATTATTTATAATTAAATACATTTTTATCTGTTATTCGAACAGTTTCATTGACGTCTTGTCCTAAAGGTTAGAATTGACACGCGCCATTTCAATTTTAATCATGATCAGAGCGCTCCAATATAGTACAATTTTTTCACTCTGGGCAGTAACAGACTTGAAAATCTGTTCTGTCGCGCCAAATTTATCAAAAGTATCCACCATAGAATACATGTAGGCCATATATGAGCGTGTAAGGCGGGCCATTTGGTCAGCTGGAATATTCATTAGAAATCCAAAGACACGCTTATTTAATATAGGTTATGAACTGTGTTAAGCGCTCTTGTAAAAAAGGACTGACAAGCAAAAAATTGTCAATAAATAAGTAAGTAAATTTGACCCAAGCCGTCAGGTCGAAAAATCGCAAAAAATTGCAAATTGTGCAAATTCTCTTAAAACTCTAGATTCAAGTCTAGTGTTAGGGGACCGAAGATTTCTAAATGGTCCGGGCCTCCTCTGAAAGGCCTACAGGAGCTATTAACCCCTTAACTGGGGATCACGGATATATCCTTCCAGTTTACATTGAGTTACAGTTAAATACAGACTTGAAAATCTGTTTGTGGGGCATGCCAAAACTTAACTGGTCAGTATTTTAGCCATAGAATTACATGTAGGCATCAGAAATTATTAACAATTTTAAGAGATCCGTTGGTCTTTTGGTCATCTGGAATATTTTTTAAAGAAATCTGAAGTAAGGATGTGCGGGTACGCTTATTTAATATAGGGGTTATTTTACGGGTACGGGTCGGGTAACTGGGTACGGGTATAGTACGGGTACGGGTATACCCGTTTTACCCGAAAAGTTATATTTTCATTTCTCACTACTATAGCAAATTACAATGCAGTAATAGAAAAATAATCAATAAATAAATGAAGTATAACTTGACATCGCCTTCAGTTTGTCAGACAGCATGCATTTTACCTACAAAAACATAAAGGAAATACAGATTTTGTAATTCTCTTCAGTAAAACTCTATAATGATTCAACCTCCAAGTCTCTTTGACCGTTAAAAGTTCTGCCGAAGTTTTCTAAATGGCTCTAATGCCTGCTCTGGATAAATGATATCTACTAAATATTTTAAACAACCCATTCATGTCGGATCTACGGATGATTATCCTGATTTAAGTTGATCTGTCAATTAAACATGCGCCGTTATTTACAATTAATAGTTATTTTCGGCCATGCCATTTGAAACTTAACTGGGATCAGGGTTCACGGGTCCATGCGGTCCTTGTAGTACAGCCTCGCATCAGAAATTATTAACAATTTTACGAGAGATCCGTTGGTCTTTATATCATCTCTCGGGTAAGCTAAAAAGTTTTAAAAGCATTTTGAAAATCTGAAGCCACAAAATTGCTCGTATATAGCACTTGCTAACGTTTCCTCTTTCCTACATCGAATAAAGAGAAAGAACTGGCACAAAGAACGCGTCACTTTCAATCAAATGCAATACTAATGATCTCATAATAGTCATAACCCGGAAGTGCGTCATATGTTCGTCATATGACGTCATAGCCTAGAATCTCTAAAAGTCTTGATGCGCGAACGATTCGGCGCTCTGGATCTGAACGAAAGAGGAAGCTCGCAGCAAGACGTCCGCTAATAATCAGCCGTTCTCTCTGACGACGACGAAAAACCTATAAATCGGACTTATATCGTGGTCCGGAATCATCGCCTCATAAATGTTCGCTAAGTAATAATATTTCGATTGACTCGACAGGCCGTAAAGTTATTTCCTCAGTAAACACCGTCGCAATTGAAACGGTCGACGGCGTCAAAATATATAATTATGCAGTCGAGTGGGAAGCCACAGAGCGAGAGATTTCGAACAGGATCGTCTCTGAAGGAAGGCAGACGCTCATATCAAAGCTGTTTCACACTTTTCTTTCTATATCTGCCGTCATGTTATTTGCTTATTGGTCATTGCTGTCGCCATCATCATCATCATCATCATCATCATCATCATCATCACCATCATCATCATCACCATCATCATCATCATCATCACCAATCATCACCCTCATCATCATCATTATCATCATCAATCATCATCATCATCATCATCATCATCAATCATCGTCAATCACCATCGTCACCCTCATCATCATTATCATCATCATCAATCATCATCACATCACCATCATTATCACCATTATCGTCATCATCATTCACCATCATCATTCATCATCATCATCATCAATTAAAAATTACCTTATGTTGTGAAGCACTCTTGACTTAGACTTAGGCCTTGTTATAGGGCTATATAAGTTGTGAAATAATAATAATAATAATAATAATCATCATCATCATCATCATCGTCGTCACTTCTATCGTTTCCTGTAGTATAAGGTTCCATAGGGCACCACAAAGCGAATCTTTGTTCTTGTTCGTGGTTCTTTCCATGTACTTTACGCATCATCTTGGCATAAATGCGATTTCAATACGAAATGCTGTTTCTGTGGCGTTTCTATTTTTGTCAGCGAGAAACGCAAAACACTGAAACAATTGTCAACAGACCGTAACATTCTAAAAAGGCAACACCCAGCTTTAGATTCGGGTTTTTTTCTACTTTTCTCTAAACCAACAAAGACACAGAGACCAAAAGTAAATTACAAAAACTGCGATCGCCTCCCCTTATATTGAGACACCTCGCTAGTTTTCAGAAAATGGATCAAATCATTTATAAGGCCTTCTTCTTCTTCTTCTCTCTCATCCTCCTCATCCTCCTACTCCTCATCTCCCTTCTTCTTCTTCTTCTAATCGGCCTATAGATAAGACTTCGCTTGTCATTTGATGTCGAGGGAGCGTGGGCGATATTTGAGGAGTTTGAAATGTCCACCAGATGGCGCGTCGTCTTGGTCGTTGCATTCATTAATCTCGTTGTCTTATTGCCGGTCGACGTGCATCGCTGGAGCGCGCCATCTTTGACGGACTGGAATCCGTCGACGTCGGCGGTTTGCGCCTCCCGTTTGCGCCGCCAGATGACCGGGTAATGCGCCCCGGGTCAACGACGGGCGCCCCGAGGGTCAAACGCCGACGGCACACGGCGTTCCTTCGCTCGATCTCTCCCTCAGGGAACCCGCCGGAGACGCGGTCGGGCGAGGCTTCGATGCTCGTCCGCGACCGACCCGAAAGAGAAGGACTTCGCACCGCTAGGACAGTTATCGGCTAATATTTGATTTATAAGGAACAACCAGGAGAAAGGGGATTGTAAGAGAGAGAGAGAGAGAGAGAGAGAGAGAGAGAGAGAGAGAGAGAGTGATGGAGATGGTGACGATGCTTTCGTGTACGACAGGTCTCAGAAGTGGAGGAAGAAGGAGAGGAAAGAGAGGAAATAGGAGAGGAAGAGGAAAAAGTTGAAGGAAACGAAAAGAAAAGAACAAGGAGGATAATAAGGATGAAGCAGAGGAAGAAAGTAGAGGAAGAACAAGAAGAACAAGAATAAGAAGAAGGATAGAGGATGAGAAGAGGAAGAAGGAGAAGGAGATGTAGATGTAGAGGAAGAGGAAGAAAGAGAGGAAGAAGCAGAGGATGAAGGAGAATTAAGAAGATTATTAAGGAGAAGTATTATTATTATTATTAGTAGTAGTAGTAGTAGTAGTAGTAGTAGTAGTAGTAGTAGTAGTAGTAGTAGTAGTAGTAGTAGTAGTAGTAGTAGTAGTAGTAGTCAGTAGTAGTCAGTAGTCAGTAGTAGTCAGTAGTAGTAGTAGTAGTAGCAGTAGTAGTAGTAGTCTTTTTTTCTAGTCCATCTAGTAGTAGCTGTCGTAGATAGACCTCACTCACTCACTCAATCAATCAACTCACTAACTACTTCACCACTGACTCATTCATTTTCTCTCTCCTGTGACGGGAACTTCACTCATATCAAACGGTTTCACTCACTCACTTCATCAGGTTTCTCCGTCTTTTTGTCTTTTACCGCTCCATCTATCGCCAAGTGCAGACGTATATAGAGAGTGTATGTTTTCTTCTTCTATAATTAACAATGTCTTTATAATTATTTCAGTCGATTGATGGATTCGTTTTCGTGTTGTCTTGTGACGGGAACTTCTTGTACATATCGGAAACGGTTTCGATCTACCTGGGACTTTCTCAGGTATCGAAATTAGTGTCACTAGGGTCATTTTAATAAAGTGTCATGCGAATGTTTCCAGAATATTTTAACATGAGAGTGTCGCCATAATCAATAAATTTTAATCTAAATCATATTTTACGATGTATTCTGTGTATTTCCGTTTTTCAACAAATAAAATAGCGTATTATACGTATTTTATGTTGTAAAAAATAAAAACACGTTCGATTTTAAACGTACGCCTTACGTTTGTTGTGGCGTCAAGTTTGAACATACTTCTGTGGTCTATAGTATTCCTTTATTATAGTATTCCTTTATTATATTATTTTCTATTACTTGTGAACTATAGTTACAAAACTATAGTTCACAAGTAATAGAAAACATTCAAGTTGAAAAGCGAGACATTAAAAATAATTTTTGTAGGTACTAGAAAAGTCATTTATCGTTTCAGTATCGTTGAGGGCCATTTCACACTCTTGGCGGGCCGGATCTGGCCTGCGGGCCAATATTCGAATATTCCTGCCCTTAGAGTCACCTAGATCCATAGTAACAAGCAATTTAGGACTATGTAAAAGTTGAAAACCACACTTATTCTACTGAACTTTAGGGCAATCAAGACCTAACTCGTCTCTCCCCACTGTTCATTTCGCACGAATTAATAATATTATCCAGTGAACATTATTCTTTTTCCTATACCCACCATTGCGATCTGTTCTACTGAATGTAATTCCCACAACAGAGCCAGATTCTTTTAACTACAGATCCTTTTAGGATATCAGTTTATTATTCAGCATTGAATTTTAACGACAATTTAGAGGCATTTTTGTCCATGAACTTGTCTTTGAAAACAGTTATTAATTATAGGTATTAGTGGGCATAGGATTGTTTGGACAATGGCTCTCGTTACTCAGTAAGTCCCACTGTTGCCGTGGGCTTGAGATGTCTGGAGACGTGGTGGATTAATCTCCCTCACATCATGGGGGCGGTGGAAAATTTGGGTGTGGGAGTGGTATCACCTCGTTGTCTTTTGGAAAGTCGAACCCTACTACTTGCTATGGTCAAGTCAATATGTTAAAATCAGCAGATGACATGAACAGAGGAATCGGGGGAGGGTGGATGGGGAAAGAAAGAATGAAAAATGAGTACAAGGGGATGAAACCACCTGACAATTACTTCGTGAAGTTGTCATGTCGAGCCTCTATGTATCACTGCTGCTGCTGCTGTTGCTGCTGTTGCTGCTGCTGCTGCTGCTGTTTCGCGTTTTACGTTGCTAGGCCTACTAATCTCCAATGTGGAGACCGTTCAGCATTAATCATCAATAAAACAAACGATGATCTAAGACTTTAACGACACTCTGCGGTCGTCTTAATTCCCCTTCACCATCCCCACCCTCACCCTAAAGCAGCCTCGTCTTCATCCGCCGAGGCTACTTCAGCCTCGTTTTCGCCTCTGTCTCTCTCTCTCTCTCTCTCTCTCTCATTCTGATTCTCACTCTGTCTCTCTCCGTCTCTCTCTGTCTGTCTGTCTCTCTCTCTCTTCTCTCTCTTTTCTGACCCCTTCTCTCTAACCCTCTCTTTCTCTCTCTCCTCTACTCTTGCGACGAGTTCTTTGGCGTCGTAATCGTCGGGACATTGATGCGACCGCCGGGTGCTGTTGTCGTCGTCGTCATCGCCGTCGTCGTCGATGTCGTCTGCTTGGTCCGTAGTTCCACAGACGGTCGCCCAGTGGCGCTGCGCTCAGTCGATGGCGATTAACGTTTGGGGCCAACGCACGACTTTCGACAGCTTCTGATCTTACAGCCTCTCTGTCTCTGTCTCTGTCTCTGTCTCTGTCTCTGTCTCTGTCTCTGTCTCTGTCTCTGTCTCTGTCTCTGTCTCTGTCTCTGTCTCTTTCCCAGTCTATCTCTCTATCTCCCCCAACAACTACTAAACGGGTCAAATGATAGAGAAAGAAGGAAAGTAGGAAAATGAAAGAACGAAAAAAAGAAGGAAGGAACGATCGAAAGGAAGAAAGAATGAAATAATGATAAGACAGAAATAAAGTAAGAATAATTAAAGAATAATTAAAAAGTAAAAATAAGACAGAAAGAAAAAGAAAGAAAGAAAAAATAGATAAATACAAAGATAAAAAGGAAGGAAGGAAGGAATGAATGAACGAAGGAAGGAAGGACAGAAAGTCAGAATGAATGACAATACAATGATAGTGAGATAGAAGAATAGAAGAAAGAAGCAGGAAAATAATAGTTTGTAAACAAAAGCAGGAAATACGAACATCAGCAACAAAAACAACAACAACTACTACTACTACTACTTCCCTTCCCTACTCTGCGAACAACCAAGGGTGTTTTAACCCCCAACCCCCCTCTTGGCTACGCCACTGACTCGAATAGGTTACTGCACATGACGACACGACCGCAGTAAACACTTCTACGCTACACGTGAAGACAGAGACAGTAAAAACCAATGATATAACTCGACTTCAGTTCCCCTCGGTCGACATCAAAGCGGAAAGCGGGAACCCATGGAATCGTGACTATCTTTAATGACCGTGAGCCCTCCCGCCGACCCCCCACACCCCCCACGACAACGAGAGCGGAGGCGACCGGCGGCACTCTCTCTGCCATGCACGGTCCATAAACCATTTAAACGCCCGGTTGCACTTCGCTGGTTCCGTCGACAAATCGCCTTAACAGACGTGATTATTATCCGCGGACGATTTACCCGGTTCTGACCTCTTCGCCGTTTCGTCGGGGACTTCACAGGACATCCGCGGACGCCAGTCCCTGATTTCGTTGCTGCGGCGACGTTTCGCTTTGATTCTGCCATAAAAATCCGCGGATAAAAGTTCGTTGAATGTTAGATCGAAGATCGTGTTGAAAGTTGCGGACTCAGCGAACGAGTTCATTTTCGAACTGATCGCACGTAAATCGAACGACAGTCAAAATGTTATAATGTTTCAAATGTTAGTCTGCTTTCATCTTTCGTCTTTATGGTCCATCATCAGGTCAAAACATAATACATAATAATACATGGATTATATATACATATAAATATGTATATATATGTAATGTAGTATTATGTAGGCCTATTATGTTTTGACATAAGGTCAAAACATAATACATTAATAATAATACATAATAACATAATAATACATTGCATATATATACAATATACATATATGTATACATATATGTATATATATATATGCAATGTATTATTATGTATTATGTTTTGACCTTATGCTGGACCATGAAGAAGAAAGATGAAAGCAGATTAATGACTGCAGAAATGAACTGGTTAAGAGGAATAGTAGGAGTAAGCAGAAGACAAAGAATGAGAATCAAAGAGATGGGAGAAAAGACAGAGCAAAAAGAAACGATACTTGAATCAATACAGAAATAATTGTTTTTCCATATTGAAGAAATGAAGGAGGAAAGACTACCAAAGAAAGCTCTATACAAATATGTTGGAGGGAAAAGGAGAAAAGGAAGACTAAGAAAAACATGAATGGAAAACTTAAAAGAGGATGCAGATGAAATGCAAATGAACTTCATCCAATTGACCAGAGCAGCAAGAGACAGACAGAAGTGGAAGGAACTCATTCAGACCCATCGTTCAACCCAATGGGGAAAGACGGAAGGAAAGAGAGATGTTTTGACTTTGCGCTTTGCCAAGGTGGATTTAATAAAGCGATCTTGTATTGTTTTGTATTGTATTGTATAGTATTGTATATTGTTTGGATTCTGACTTTAAAAGAAATGTCTTGGTTAAATAGATGTTGGATGTCATACGGGAGTTTTAGTCGCGTTTAAATTAGGCAGTTAGGCCGTTAAAAATAGGAAGATACAATTTGGTAGTCTACTAAATTCATAGCAAGGTGTCTTCACAGCCACGTTAGTGATGCATTAATTTTCGCGATTTTGTCCTGTACAAATAAAAATCAGAAAATTACAGCTAGCTGATTCAACTGCATTATGCACTAGAGTATGATCTATAAATAATCTGTAGCCACTGAGTGACTTTCGCATATGATAATTATAATTTTGCAGATAGAAAACGATACAGAGTGAGGCCTGGCCCTTTTGACTAACCATGTCGGTCATATAGCTACAGTAGAACTTCGTTATAACGGACTCGGTTATAACGAATCGCAATGTACGGTTCCGTTTGATGCGATACCATATTGGATGATATTGGATATAACCAGGGCGCGATTTGTAGGGGAGGGGGATTTTCCCCCACTGCCCAACTGCATCCCCCTACTGCTACATCCCCACCACTACACCCCCCACTGCTACACTTCCCCAACAACTACATCCCCAAGCTCGACCTATCCCCCCCACTGCTCCAGCTCACAAATCGCATCCTGGATATAACCAGTGGCGGCTCCACATGGAGAGCACGGGGGCCGTGCCCCATCATTGAATGCCTGGCCCCCAGTGGCCCCCTTTTGGGACACTATGCTTACTCCTATATGCCTAGCAACAAATAGTTGGCCCCCATGCTTACAAGTTGCCACCCCCACTTGCCAAATCCTGGAGCCGCCACTGGATATAACGTACCTCGGATATAAAACCGCTAAGTACGTTATAGCGAAGTTCTACTGTATTATACACACCACTAATAGGAACGCTTCGTATCAACAGTGGTTCTCACAAAGGTAAGACCCTACCAAACCACTCTAAACCGTATTATTATTATTATTATTATTATTATTATTATTATTATTATTATTATTATTATTATTATTATTATGCGTTGTTATTATTAATATAATAATAAGATATTATTATGGTTCTCACAAAGGAAGACCCTACTGAACCACTCTTTAACCACCCAATTATTATTATTATTATTATTATTATTATTATTATTATTATTATTATTATTATTATAACTAAGAAGCTCTTGGCTTGATTATTTTCTCAGGTCGAAATGACTGGGAGCAGCATATTCGATTACGTTCATCGACAAGACCATCGCGAATTGGCCGAACAGTTAGGCCTCGTTCCGCCGAAACACCTGTTAGCTTTCAACTTCCCGAGGTCGACAAAGCCTGATTCAGACGATGACTGTCCGTCGTCCCAAGACGCTGCTCGCGGAGGAAGTCAAGACGAGACCAAGAGACGATCAGATAACAGAGGCTCAGCTTTCAAAGCGTCTCTTGATAGCAATACAGGTGAGACAGACAGACGGATAGACAGACAGACAGACAGACAGACAACAGACAGACAGACAGACAGACAGACAGACAGACAGACAGACAGACAAATAGACAGACAGAAACAGAGACAGACAGACTGACTGACTTACTTACTTACTTACTGAATGGCTGACAGACTGACAGACAGACAGAAAGACAGGCAGACAGAAGCAGAAACAGAGACACACAGAGAGATAAAGACAACACAGAAAACAGAGAGACACAAAGACAGAGTCATAGAGAGAGAGAGAGATACAGAAACAGAGAGCGACATCGAGAGTGAGAGAGAGAGAGAAAGAGACAGAGACAAAGAGAGACAGGGAGACAGAGAGAGATCCCAGCGTTGATTTATTCTACCTGTGCATACAAGAACATCGATAGAAGTGAGAAAACGTGGGATTTCTTGACTTTGGTCGTAAAATAAAATCGGATTATTTATTTGCAAGAACGAATGGAAATTTCCAAAGCGAAGCCGCTTAGTTTCTCTGTCATCATCTGCAGAGTGCAAATAAAAATATTGCAAACAATGTTTTGAAACGAGAATATGTCTGTCTGTCTGTCAATCTATCTATCTGCCTGTCTATCTATCTATCTGTCTGTCTGTCTGTCTGCCTGTCTGTCTGTCTATCTGTCTGTCTGTCTGTCTGTCTGTCTGTCTGTCTGCCTGTCTGTCTGCCTGTCTGTCATGTTTTTCCATACTTCTTACTTTCACTTTGACCTTTTGTCTTTCCTCCTTTGTTATTTGTGGTTCTCATTCCAAGTCTTTACAGAGCGCGTGGTTTGACGGCATCTTTAATTTCTTTAGTTCTCGTCTCCAGCTCGAACCCGGATCTAAAAACCTTCTAATTCCATTTTCCACTTGGTCGACTTCAAGCTGTGGACTGTCTTTACAGCGACGAACTCGACCTTCCTTTTCGCTAATTAACTTTCCTTTTTGGCACGAAAGTTGTCTGTCTCTTTGAGAGGAAAAAGCGGGTTTCTTCTGGTTGTCTGACAGTTTTTTCTTCTGTGGTTCTGTCGCGACACTGGCTATCGACAAATCTATTTAGTTTTTTTCTAAATAGAGATCTTCGCTTCTAATAGCGAAGATTCTTCCGACTCGTATTTGAGTCTTCATTCTGTTCAAATGGCGCAAATTCTGTCTCTGGATCAAGCGTTAAAATATAACCAAGATCTAGCAGCTAAAGCGCTATATAAATTTTCGATATTCTACTTACTTACTTAATACATTCTGCAATATTGACGCCAGTCGATCTTCAGGCTTTCCGGAAGGGGGAGTTTGGTTTTGATCATGACCAACTCTGAAAAATCTTGACAAGAAAAATGGTCATAGTCATCTTTCCTCTTGTACTTTTCGCTTTGCATATGTGATGACAAGCAAAAATAGGTCATCACCTTACATCATTACTCTATATTCTACAGCGCTTACAAATTATTTTTCTTCGGCAGCCAAGGGGAGGGGGTTTCATTAGACAAACTAATATCACAAGTTTCTAAAACAGAAGTACGTACGCATTTTGAAGGCCAAACCCATTTGTTCCCCAAGAAGTCCCGGATATTCCCATGCCACAATCTGGCGATTACGCCCCTCCTGGTTCCGCCCTATTTTCCAGCTTTTCCGTCCTGATCGAGAGACTTCGACGGCGGACAATTAACTCCCCGTATTATCGCCGACTGCTTAATCCATTAACAGATGATCGATGAGTGTTGTTATTGGAACCAACGGACTGTAGTATTAGGTTAGCAGCAATGTCCAAATGGCAAACGGATAGCATCCAATTGTGTCGACACGAAGATATTCGATGATAGAGGATAGGATGGGATGGAACAGGATGGGATAGAATGGGATAGGATAGGATAGGCTAGGCTAGACTAGGCTAGGATAGGATAGGATAGTATAGGATAGGCTAGGCTAGGATAGGCTAGGCTAGGCTAGGATAGGATAGGATAACGGGCTTCAGGTCAGGAGTTGATCCTCGCGTTCGGCGAATAATGAAAAGCGAGCGATTAGCCTCCGACCGAATGAAACGCTTTTGAGAAAAACTCAGTAAAATCAATGTTCAAGAAAACTTTTATTTACTTATTTCAAACATTAACGTAGCCAGGGTGGACGAACCTTGTTATTCTGGTTGGAACCGATAGTGAATTTTGCCGTTGAGAAACGGGGGGAGGGGCGTGTAGCATGAGCGAAGAGAATACGTGTTTGTGCGAACTCCTCGAAGAGCGTTTTCTTGCTCGCCGGATACTTTTTCACCCAAAGATATCTAAGTCCCCGCTCCATTCCGGAATCCTGGTTAAGCCACTGATTTAAGGAATAAATAACCTGAGAATTTCCACAACATAGAAGACCAAGAATCTGAGCAGCTAGCAGTTTTCTAATTTATTTTCGATGGTAACGGATGCGTTTCAGTTGAAATAGCACGATAAGATCTTCGATTCCAATACGACACCTTATATCAATTAACTTTATGCCAACATCTAAAGCGACTTCTGTGTCTAGGGCTGGGTCTTCAGGCGTCTTCGTTTTCCATTTGTCTCTGCGTTCGAATGAAATCAACGCTCACCAAACGCGGTCTGCACATCAGGTCATCTGGCTATCGGGTTCGTATTATTAATAATAATTATTATCATAGAAAATAATATAATGCTAACAACAACAGCAACAAAAACAACAAACACTACTACTACATACTGCTACTTGCTACTACTACTGCTACTACTACTACTACTACTACTACTACTACTACTACTACTACTACTACTACTACTACTACTACTACTACTACTACTACTACTACTACTGCTGCTGCTGCTGCTACTACTACTACTGCTACTGCCAAAACACTACTACTACTGCTACTACTATTACTGCATTATGCTGCTACTGCTATGCTACTACTACTACTACTACTGCTGCTACTGCTGCTGCTGCTGCTGCTGCTGCTGCTGCTGCTGCTGCTGAAATAATGACAGCAACAACGCGACTGTATTCCGGCTAAACTCAGCTGTTGTCTTCATCAGGTGGTCCAGATTCTTGCAACTTCGCGCAGACAACTGACCACCGACTACTCGAAGACAAGTGCCGCCGACGTTCATCGGACTGACCAGTCACTCGGAGTGACCGCTGTGGCCATCGCCCTTCCGTCTCCGACAACCACCGAACTGTTCATAGACAACGACGCCTTCGTCACGAGACTCAGCACAACGTTCACGGTCACGTACTGTGAATCAAGGTCAGTATCTTAAAGATCTTATCGCCCAGATAAGATTTATCGGGACCTGAGAGCATAGTAGTAGTAGTAGTAGTAGTAGTAGTAGTAGTAGTAGTAGTAGCAGAGTAGTAGTAGTAGTAGTAGTAGTAGCAGTAGTAGTAGTAGTAGTAGTAGTAGTAGTAGCAATAATAATAATAATAATAATAATAATAATAATAATAATAATAATCTTATTATATAATTCTCGATGTCTGTCCGTCCGTCTGTCGCGTCTGTCCGCAACACGGCGGCAGACGCTGTTGCAAGACGCTTGACAACCAAATATTGTTTAATCAAAACGGAGCGTTTAACGAAGCGTCTTAATTGCAGCAAACCCCGTCCCCCTTCCCTAACCCCATCCCTCTCCTAATCGCCCAGGCCCAACTCATTTTCGTCCCGGCCCCAAACCCCCTTTTCCCTTCCCTATCCCCATCTCCTTTTCTCTCCCCATCCCCTCCCAATCGACCCCCAACCCCGTTCCTCTTCCGTCTCCCCAACCCTTTTCCCTCTCCCCATCCCTCTCCCAATCGCCCCCAAACCCCTGTTCCTTTTCCGTCTCCCCAACCCTTTTCCCTCTCCCCATCCCTCTCCCAATCCCCGGCCCCAACCCCATTCCGCCCAGGCCCAAAACCCCGTTCCTCTTTCCTCTCCTATCTCTTTTTCCCCTCTCCTCATCCCTCTCCCAATCACCCCAAACACATTCCGGCCCCGGCCCCACCCCCGTTCCCCTTCCTCTCACCATCCCTTTTCCCTCTCCCCATCCCTCTTCCAATCGCCCTGGGCCCAACCCATTCCAGCCTCAACCCATTCCCTGCCCCGGCCCTAAACCCCTGTTCCCTTCCCTCTCCTTATCCCCTTCCAACTACCCATCCCTCTCCCAATCGCCCAGGCCCCAACCCATCAGCGCTCCGCCCTACCCCACCGGCTCCAAACCCTGTTTCCAAACCTACACAACGCTGCTCCAAAAACCTGTCACCCACTTTCCTCCCTCCCAAATCTCCCTTCCTCTCCCAATGCCCTGCCCTCCCGTTATTATATATATTTACTCTTTCCTAACCTCAAACCCTATTTTTTAAATTTTACCCCTCAAGTGTGGATTAAATTTTCAGACGCTGTCACCGTACTGGGAATTTAATTTTTGGAAAAGCGTTCTTCAGAAATGATTGCTGTAACGTTTTAAATTTGCTATATCTCAGGCTATATAGGAGCTAAAAAGATTAGGTTTGGACCCTTGTTTAGACTGTTTATTTCTCTTTCTAACCGTCCGTGCAAAACAAAAAAAATTGGGGGTAGAGCCCACTTTACGGCCTAAAATTTCACCCTCTCCCCCGAAAATTTTGTAAAGCTCCCTAGCAAAATATTTTCAGCGGTAACCCCACTTTGGTCAGCAGCAAAGTTCTAAAGGGATGTCAGAGGAACAAAATAAACCAAAAAGTTTGAAAATCGGTTTACATTTGGCAAAGATCTATCAATTCTAACCCGATGACCCCAATGTTTGAACATAATTATTATCGGTGAATTTCGCGAAAGTTTTGAATTCTGAGAAAGTTTCCAATTTTTTTGAATTTGCTACATCTCGGGCTATATAAGAGCTAAAAAGATGAGGTTTGCACCATTGTTTAGCTTTTTTATTCCTCTTTCTAACCCTCCGTGCAAAATAAAAATGTCGAGCGTTCACGAGCTTTCCGACAATCAAGTGAGAATGAGGATCAGGCTGTTGCTCGGCGTGAAAAATCAGCACAGCAAACAAGAGAATCAAGCACTACATGTCGTTCGACACTGCCAAATCATTACACTAACGTTGACTATCAATTTTCAGAAAATTTCTGCGAATGGGCGTTAACTCGGTTGAAGGAAAAGGCGGCGATTTAAGGGCAATTAATTGCTCAAAATGCTATTGCATTTGCGCAAATTCGGGTGGTAAAACAGCCAATCTCCCCCGTCATAAAATGCTATTGCATTTGCGCAAAATCGTGTGGTAAAACAGCCAATCTCCCCCGTCATTTTTGACGGGTAAACACCTAGTAATAATAATAATAATAAATATAATAATAATAATAGTAGTAGTAGCAATAATAATAATTATAATAATAATAATAATTATTATTATTGTGGTGAGAATAATAATAATAATAATGTAAAGTTATAACTATGTAAAAGTACTTAAAATAGGAAGATCACACAATTAACTGCAAAGCAAGTAGCCAGTTAGTCAGCGGCAATTATGTACCAGTTATTATAATGATAATGATGATGATGATGATAGTAGTAGTAGTAATAGTAATAATAATAATAATAATAATAATAATAATAACTGGGTTAGGAGTGGTTCAGTTGTGGTCTGTCCTGTTCATTAACCAATGTTCCGTTTTCTAGCCACTCATTCAAATCATGCTAATCAAATGCTGATGCATACGTAAAATTCATAGTCAATGACGTCAGTACTATAGGTGATATGTGGTCATAGGCAAGTTGTCGTTGTAATCGCTGCCGTCATAACGAAGTTCCATTGTACTTTGCATTTGCGATTCAATTCCGTTGAAGAATAGACGATTCTTGCCAACGAAGGTCTTTTCTAGATGGAATGTTCACATGATTACGTGTCGAAGCTAGGTTCAAAACTGCGGTTTAACATGTTTTGTTTAAATTTTTAGGGTTAAGGAATTAATTGACATGAAGTCAGAAGATTTTCTGCGAATCAGTTTCTACGATTTCTGCCACGTCGACGATCTGAACAAGCTGAAGAAGGCACACGTCGACTGTAAGCGCCTCTCACTCCCCTTCACACATAGACACAAAAGGTGGGAGTGAGAGGAGGGAGATACGGAGAGGGAGAATACAGAACAGAGAGCAGATATAGAAGGAAAGAGATACGGACAGAAGGAGAGAGGCAGAGACAGAGAGAAGAGAGAGAAGAGAGGGAGGAGAAAAGAGGAGGGAGAAGAGAGAAGAGAGAAGAGGAGAGAACAGAGAAGATAGGGAGGAGAAAGAGTGAGGGAAAGGGCGAGAGAGAAGGGAACTGAGAATGAGAGAGAGAGCAAGCGAGAGAGAGAGAGAGAGAGAGAGAGAAGGATGCAAGGGAAAGGGAGGAGAAATAAGCGAGATAGAGATGCAGGGAGGGGAAGGAGAGAAAATAGCTGCGAATGCTCTTTTTCGGCCCCTTCTTGCCAATTTCAATGTTGGCTTTAGGCACATTTAGCAAAGAATCTGCTCAAAGTCCCTCCCCCATGGTTACGCCACCGGGGGCCAACTATTTTTCATAAACCTGGACTAGTCTGGTTGCCTATAGAATTAAGGCACTAAAGCATGAGGGCCACTGGGAGGTAGGCGTTCAGTAGGCGCACGCCCCACCCCCACCCCCCCGAGACCCCCATTTGGGACCGCCTCTGCTCCGGAGCTTTTCGTCGTTTATCATCAGAGACGCGACTTTTCACTTCTACGCATTACTTCGCCGAGCTCGAGACGCGACGACTTTTTCCCGGTCACTTAATGAAATAGAAAGACTCCTTTCAACACGCCTCAATCGCCCGGCGAACGCGCCCGATTAGGCCAGCACGGACGGCGGCGGCGGCGGCGGCGGCGTCCAGGCGCTCCTGGGTCCGGTCGGTCGGTCGGTCGGTCCGGTCGCCCGCACGGGAACAAGACTTCGACCGGCGGAGCGAAACACGCGCCTGATTTGGACTGGCAAGCGATGGAACGTTCCACCGCGGTGTCTCATTGCTATTCACCGCGGGGCAGGCGACGTCTCATTGGTATTCAGTTGACAGGTGGTCGTCGGCTAATCAGGTTTGATCCGCGGCTGAGTTATTGGACTCCGGTCGTCTGCGCCGTGGGACAGACGACGCCGGCCGCGCCACTGCTGTCGTCGTCGGCTGCCTCCTTTTCCCGCCCGTCCGTTACAACGTGATATTATCTCCGTTGCGTGCGAAAAACAAGACACAAACACACAAACACACAAACACACTCACACACCAACTTCCGTCTGTTCGTTTAATGTCGTTGATTGGTTTCTGTTTCTCGCGCGTCTTTATCAGCCTATGAAGAATAAATACGACAAGATTATCACCTAAACCCGGTATCAGGATAATCTAAACGTCAAGTCTATTTGGCTTCTGGCCATGAAGTCATATAGGCGTTGTAGCAGTTTTTTCCTACTGTTATTTGTTAACACGTTCCCTGCCCGGGACGAGATATATCGTCCGAGATATATCGTCCAATATTTGGTTTCCTTACCCAAGACGAGATATCTCGTCATATATATATATATATATATATATATATATATATATATATCATAGTTGCTTTCTTCAACTCATTAGCGCAATAGCTAGACACAAAACTTTTCCATTTATCTTTTTCCGTTGTTAATCTCATTCCATATATATATATATATATATATATATATATATATATATATATATATTTGTAAGCGCCTCCCCGCTTACCGTTCCCATCGTATTCATTCTCTTTAACTCAACACCAGTGTCACATTTATACGATTTTTAATATATATCACGGAGTCCATTTCATGCTCCAATACTGCCGGAAACACTACTACTTACATACATAAGATGACGCCCCCCTCTTTAAACTCTATGTTTTATTTATATAGCTCCTTTTTATTATATCCTGAAAAAGCGCCCTTACATGTTTTTCCTTTCCTGAGTTTACAAATTATAATATACATTACAAAAAGAGTTAAAATAAATAATTTGTAAACTTTTGTCTTCGTCATCTTATGTTATCTACTATACATATCAGTTTCTACATTATATACAATGCATCATCTACGTTACAGTAACAAAATTTTGACTACAACTGCTAGTCATACATACATATTGGTACAACTGGTACCTCATAGATAACATAAATCAAAATACTTATACTAATAACTAACATTGCTCACATTACTATTGTCCACTGACATACTACAACTAGACATTGACCAATGCATTACAATCATCCACTGATATACAAAAACTAATAGAGGCAACAGACCTTTCAATATTAATCTGTTAACTAAGTCAAAATGTTTTCACAGCATAATCACTGCTGTCACAATACACAAATTAAACCAACATACATTCACCATACAAATACAACAGATCATCATGCCAATTTCAATCTAACATTTCAGTCCAATAAGGCCAATTACTATCCACAACATTAAAAACAATTTTATCTTTCCTCTGTCAAACACAGTTCTACAAAATCCTCTGTTCCATACAAAGATATCATCCAAAATCACATATCTGCTATTCAATTGACCCTCAATCCAAAACAACCACTTAAATCCAAAACAACCCCTTAAATCCACATATTTCATCATGAACATGTAATCAACAAAGCAAGCATCACCTACACAGACTGTTTTCACTTCAACTAAAGTCGAAAAGGCCCAATTTGCTCTCCAACTGACAATATCAGTTCATCATTCCCATCAACATCATCATCATTATCATAAATATCATCCTCCTCATCACCATCATCATCATCCCCATCATCATTTGCTACATTGATCATTACAACATCATAAGCTTCATTCATCAAAGGCATATCTTTACTCAAAATATCAAATTCACCACCATCAAAACATTTCACCACTTTACTCACAATCTCATCATCTCCATAAAATTGATCAACAAACCACATATCATGTCCCTTATCATTCAACATATTAGTTAATTCATCAAACTTCACATCATCGACATCAAGCTTCAAAAGTACATTATCGTTTCTCTGCTGTTCCGAAATCTTTATCTCAAAATATTCCTCACAAATTTCAACTTCATTAATAACAACCTCATTAAACAATTTCAGTCGAGATTTAACAACAGTAGGCTCAATTGTCATAAAATCAGTTCCTTTTACATTTATCAACATCAAAATGTCCAACGACACTTGACAATCTTTCACATCATCAACAAGTTTTACCACAACAGGTTTATGAACAATTCTACTGTCCTTTACACTTGCAATTCCACAGGATGAACCAAAAATAACACCAGGTTTGGCTTTTTCCAAAATCAGTGGTTTTGTTTTCTTAAATTTGTTTAAACTGTGTAATTTCAAAATTTCTTTTTTCACATATTGATATGTCAACCGAGGTAAATTAATTACAAATGCCCTGATCTTATCAGACATAAATGGTAATAATAATGTCACCCATAAATCCTCATCAAATTCAAGATCAGTAAAAATCTGTTCCACAAAATCAAAGTATGCAAAAAGTTGATTACTATCATTAGGCATTTCCTGAAGACCTTCTTCTTTCAAACACTGCGATAAAGAATCACTCTGCTCCTTTTGTTCCATCTTGTCCTTTTTTCTCTCTGATTCTGTTCTTCTCTTTTCCTCTTCCATATCTTTTTGCTTCCTCTCAAATTCTTTCTTCCTCTGCTCTTCCTTATCCTTTTCCTCTTTCTTCCTTTGTTCTTCCATAACCTGTTCCTCTTCATGTTTCCTCTTCTGCTCTTCTATTCTTCTCCTTCGCTCCTGAAGATCTCTGTCCCATTTCTCTCTCTCCTCTCTTCTTTGTCTCTCCTTTGCCTCCATTTTTTCATGCCACTGTTTTTCTCGTAACTGTCTCTCTTCTATTCTCTTTAACTCTTCTTTCTCTCTCTCTTCCTCTCTCCTTTTTTCCCATTGCATCAACATTTTCATGCAAATCATCATCTCCGATTCCTCTGATAATTGATCCATAATAATCAATAACACAATCAGTAATAGTCAATTTAACCATTAATGCAAACAACAGGCAAATCTAAATAATCAAGTACCATCAACAATTAACTACACCAATTTAACATACACCAGTATCTCAAAATACTATCAGTGATCAATAAAAGTAGATTATCTTCCTTTTACAGTACTGTTCTCCATCTCCTGTTCCTGTTTCCCATCGACCTTCTCGTTCCTCCAACAGTCCAATTGTTGCCGCAGGTAGCTCTTCAATTGATTTTGGTACGCAATGGTCGCAGATTGGTATGGCTCGGATAACGAGTTGTCTATCACCCATTGACTAATGACCGTTCAGCAAAGCACGTAGGTATTCTTTTATGGAATGGAAAGAATGTTCATTTGCTCATCTAATGATACGACAGCCTCCTCTGCTTACCACCTTGACATTGAAGAATTCTGACCGACTTTTCCGCCAGCCCAACGACCCTGTTACAGACACTCCGACAATCCCAAAGCAACGTCTCCGTCGAATGCTCCGGAAGGTACCAAGGCAACGTCCTTGACGAACGCTCCGAAAGGCACGAATCAGCGTCCCCAACGGACACTCCAGCAAAAGGCTCCCAAAGCGGCGTCACCGTCAAACGCTCTGCCCGACACGAAACGGCGTCACCGTCAAACGCTCCGGACGACTCGAGGCAGCGTTCCAGTCGCACCCTCAGCCAGACACAGGAGGCAGCGTTCCCGTCGAACGCCCAGCAAGAACACAAGAGGCAGCGTTCCCGTCGAACGCCCAGCAAGACACAATCCACATCCAGATATCAAAAAACAACTTCGACGCAACTTACTCTCAAAACGAAGCCTCAACGGCACAAGTCCGACAAAACTTACTCTCAAAACGAAACCTCAACGTTTCTACTGTGCACAACAACCAACGCCATGACTACTCTGAATGTATAGACGCGCACGCCACGTGGCAACAACGTCCTTGCCCTTCAATGGACCGCAAATCCTCACGAAAGTCCTACACCCACTCCCATAAAAGTATCAAATCTGACGCCAAATGTAAGCGCCTCCCCCGCTTACCGTTCCCATCGTATTCATTCTCTTTAACTCAACACCAGTGTCACATTTATACGATTTTTAATATATATCACGGAGTCCATTTCATGCTCCAATACTGCCGGAAACACTACTACTTACATACATAAGATGACGCCCCCTAAACTCTATGTTTTATTTATATAGCTCCTTTTTATTATATCCTGAAAAAGTTTACACACACATATATATATATATATATATATATATATATATATATATATATAATATAATGGGCTCATATATCATATATAAATATATTATATATATATAATATATATATTGGACCCATGACATTGATATATATATATAATATATATATATATATATATAATTTATATATCATGGCATTATTAATTGGCAAATTGGCCTGCAGGTAATTATTACAGTCATAGTGTAGGAAATTGTAATGTATTACAGTGGGTTGAGTTGGATAAAGTAGCCATATTGTTTTCGTGGGTTTTGTTGGGTTATGTCTGAATCATGATGGGTGGAGTAGGGTTGTTTTTTTAAAACGGACCCATGCCCATGTCTGTTCTGCATACGCTGGCAGTGGCGGCTCCACAGGGGACCCGTGACCCCTATTGAGTGCCTGGCCCCCCAATGGTCCCCGTTGGGACCCTATACTTAATACTACATATCTAGCAACAAATGGTTGGCCCCCATGATTGGAAGTTGACACCCCAGCGCCCCCCCCACTTGCCGAATCCTGGAGCCGCCACGGTACGCTGGTGACAAGACTGGTGACTTGATTTCAAACTGTGTTGCAGTGTTGAGCAAAGGTCAGTCGATCACCGACTATTATCGTCTGCTGGTGGGAGGCGGTGGATACGTTTGGGTGCAGACGGTCGCTTCGGTCATCTGCAACTCGAAGAACATCGACGAGATGAACATCGTGGCCGTCAACTACGTCCTCAGGTTTCGACGTTCACTTCTCTTGCTTTTATTCGATTCTCTTTGTTGTGCAGAATGAAAGTTCGTTTAATTGAAATTATAAGTGTTTTTTTCTTTATTTCGGTCTCTTCTTGTTCGAGTCGACTGGTATAGCTTTAACCAGCTACTATACAGCGTCCACTGCAGCTACTGCAATAACCACTGCATCTACAGTCACATACAGACACTGTGGCTTCAGCGCTACAACTATACATGTAAACACTGCAGATGGGCCTTTGGGATTTTTGTTTTTTAGAATATCTGAATAACCATTAATGATTTAGGCTCCATATTTCAACGGGTATTGACCAGGGGTCCCGAATGCCCCCTTATTGTGAATGCCTGGGATCCCACAACAAAATATTTGTGAGGAGCCCGTGCAGTTTTTTCGACCAGATAGGCCTATCCTCCACATAGCCCAGGGTCCTCTGTGAATGCATACCTACTACCTATATTGCTATCAGGGCGTCGTCGGGAATGGGCACCCCCCAAAAAAATTGATGCGCGACGCCACTGAATTCAAATCAATTCCCCGTTAGTCAATCACATAAGAGAACTTTCATCCAGTCAGTAATTGATTGAATTCACTATTCATTATTGGTTGCAATGTTTGACAATCAAGTAAGTATCCATTGCCACCTACAAAGGCATCCACTTCAACAGCGTAGTGCCATTTTGTAATTGTATGCATTTCTACTTGCCACCTAATCGAGGCGTCAAGTAAACGTAAAAAATGATAATAAAAGAAAGTGAAGCAAATATAAATAGAATAAAATCAGTAAAAAATAATTTATAATTTTAAAATTTGCAATTTGGCTTTACACATTAACTGGATTAAACGTCAGTGACCCGTTTTGTAATCTGGTGGTAAAGTTAACGATAGTTGATGTTGCCTTCAATCGTACCCTTATTATTATTATTATTATTATTATTATTATTATTATTATTATTATTATTATTATTATTATTATTATTATTATTAAGAGCATTTCTAGAGCGCAAATGTACTTTGGCTGAAAGAAGGTCGACCTGCTTTGACTTTATTTAGCTCGGTGGAGGGAGGAGCCTATTCGCCATATTTGGGCCGACAATTCCAGTCGTCTGCATATGACGTCGATCGTCGTATGACGTCATCAGGTCTGATTCTGAATGTATTTTTAGATTCAATAAATGATCAGCGTTAGCTGGTCCGAGTAATTGACCTAGCTGATAATAATAATAATAGCACTATTATTCGATATTTATTAGGTCTTAAGAGTACTAGAACGGTGTCTAGGTCAGTGGCGGTTCCACCATGTTGATGACTGGAGATGCATCCCACCCACCCGCGGGTTCCGAATGACCTTTTTTGCTTGTCAACCTATTTTCCGGTGAATTTTTTAAAAATTTAGTGAAAAATACTACGAATAACCTTTTTGCTTGTCGGTTTTTGGCAAGGTTTATTGACATTTAGTGGGCACAAAACACTAACAATTACCTTTTCCTCTCTTTTCCTTTTTTCTTCTTCACTTTGCATCCCCCACCAACTTCCTTTACATTTTTCATCCCCCTACCAAGAATTCCTAGAACCGCCACTGGTCTAGGTTGTGCGCTATAGTAGTCAGTCTGATGTTTGTCGTGTCCTGGTGTCTGCAAGTCTTTTGCGTCATATGAGTTGTCCAAATGGGCGAAATATATAGCGTTTACTTGGCACAAAATGCATTACTCAAACACTGCATTTCATCAAATCCTAATATTGAGATGTACAGTATTTTTTAAATAAGAGAAGACTGAAGAAGTTAGCTTGTTTCGCGGGCAAAATGATTTGTGAAAAATGCGATTATTGTGCCAATTAATTTAGATTTCTATAGGCGGAAACTTGGATTAGATCTGATAATACAGTAAAACTTCGATATAACGAACTCGGTTATAGCGTACACTCGGTTATAAAGTACCACAATGTACGGTCTCGTGTGATGCGATACCGTATTAGATGGTATTCGATATAACGTATCTCGGATATAACGTACTAAATTTTACAAGCCCCAAAACTACGTTATAACGAAGTTCTACCCTACTCTTAGAAGATTGCGATATCTTTAAGTGACCTTTCCGTCACTGATTTCAAATAACCATAGATGTAAAAAACATAAATATTAAAATAAAAAACCTGAAAAACATGTTTTTAAGAAAAATTTTAAAAAACGTAAAAACGTTTTACATCTATGAAAATAACTAGATTATTGATTTCATAGGAAGTCAACGTCCATTCCAGTTCAGCGTTTTAGGGAATAATTTTGCCCTTGTTAATTAATTAATTAATTAATTAATTAATTAATTAATTAGGAAGAATATATTTTGAAATTGGTTTTGTATCAATAGATGAACTGTCAAGAGTCGCAACCGAAGCGATGGTGGCGACATCTGGCGGCGACTTTCCCTCAACGCCGGGCGTCGCGCTTCACGTCGGACGGTCTCCGTCGGCGAAGAACTTTCGTCGAAAACCTGACAGGCCTAGAAAGCGGAAGCGGAAGTCGGAATCGCAGGAACCGGAAGCGGATGGTCAAAGGCGTGCCGGACAGAAAACGACGGATCCGTCGAGAGAGTTGTACGCAACGACCGAGACGGAGAAATCGGAGGCGCGACAGATCGGGAATGAGAAAGCGTCGATCGCCGACAGAAAATTCGTGTCTGAGAGAGCAGTGCAGGCATCCTCCACCTGCTCCTCCACCTCCTCCTCCTCCACCTGTTCCAGGTCGTTAGTTAAATTTAACAGACTGGGAAGTCACCTGCCCGAAGACCTCACAGTGCGAAGCCAACCGACAGAGGGCAGGCCGACAACAATGGAGGTCCCGAAAATAGAAGAACAAGAAGAAGAAGAAGAAGAAGACGGAGGACTGGACGTTGTTTACGGCGAACCGGAAGCGGGACGCGGCAGCCGCCATTGTCATCGTCGTCGTCGTCGTCATGGAAACGACGACGATGACGTGGCGTGGATCGTCAACGTCCCCAGCCGCAGAATCCGGTCGGTTCATCGGTTCACGAACTGGAGCAGGCGATGAACCGACATCTCCCGACCGGCGAGGAAAACGCCGCCGGGGGACGAGCGGAGGACGATTTCCGGACGAATTTTCCCGTCTCGTCGTCGTCGTCGTCGTCGACGAAGTCCGGACGGACGATCCGGTGGCTCGGATCGACCGCCGGCGCCGCCGCCGCCGCCGCCGACTACTGCTCCCGGCTTCCGGCTTCCACCCTCCTTCGAACCCTCTACGCCAACCGCGAATCGGTCATACAACGCACGAACGTGTCGGCGGCGTCGCGGGCTCACCACTGCTACCCGGATTCGTCGCCACAGCCCCCGCTTCTCACCCCTCCCTACGCCCCCTCCACCGCCGGCACCTCCCCCTCCTACGTCGAACCCCCGTTCACCCGTTGCAGGACGCCACCACCCGGCGACGGCTACGGAAGACAGTCGGCGTCCGGAGGTCACGTGTCTTTCCCTCCCGCGAGTATGAACATGCTTGGTATGACGTCATCGGACGTCTACGTCACGCCGCCGTCGTCCGTGTCGCCGCACGGAAAATATTCGGCAGATGGCGCCACGGGTCAGAGGTATGACGTCACCGCTTCGATGATGACTCTCAGAACGACGGCCTATGTTTCGTCTTCGCCGTACGTTGATTACCGCCAGAACAGTGCAGTAATGGACACCGCCGCGCAACCGCTGGCCTCCTGCTACAACTTCAACAACACTCATAATAATGTTTCGGGATTTCCTGGATAAAAGAAACTTGATGATTTTTTTAAAAAAATCAGTCGATGTTCCATTCTGAACTTCGCAATTTTTTGTACCACCTCGGCAGAGCTGGTTCTAAGCACCGTCAACAGATAGGCCTACAGTCGAACTTCGTTACGGCCAGAACATGGACATGGGCCCATGTTTTAAAGCCCAGCCCATCTTGATTCAGACCCAACCAACCAACTGAAGGCAATATGGTTACTTGAGCCAACCCAACCCACCACAATACATTACAATTTCATAAACCATGACTTTTTTTACTCAGCCCACCGTAACCATGGAAATTTCCGACCCATGCCAACCCAGCCCAACCCATGGGTGGACCCAACCCATGGGTGGACCCAACCCATGGGTGAACCCAACTCATGGGTGGACCCAACCTATGGGTGTACCCAACCCATGGGTGGACCCAACCCATTGCTAGTTGAAAACTATAAACTATTCTATGTTTATGTTAACAAATACCAGGAACAAAATATTGATAACAAAAAGTAAATAAATAAGAATTGCATTGTACATTGCAATGCTAGTGCTCAAATAATGGCCTCAAAATGTTTAGCACTCGACAACTTGGGGGTGCAATTGCATCCCTTGTACCCCCTGGCTACGCCCATGGCCGATGCCTTAAAACGACCCTGATAAGACCTATCTGTCTGGTTTTTGGCCTATTCCCTAAGATTGCTCCTCTGTCCATCGAACTGATCTTTCCGGATTGATCTGGTTCTTATTATTCGGATTAGATTCGAGGAGCCATCGGCTGAGGCCCCAGGCATTATGATAGTGGTACCATAGATGCTTTTTGATTAATTGATTGATTGATTGATTGATTGTTGATCCTATCCAGAATAGGGCCCTCCCAGTGTTATTTCAAGGATTATCAATTTGGGAGAAGGGTGTCGGTAAATTCTGTGGGTCCCCTGTCAAAAAGTCTGACAAGCAAAACAAGATGGTCGTCGCATAACTGAAATTGGGGCGGTGGGGGTGTTGGGGTGTCGGTCTCCATTTGGGGGGGGAGCGTTGGAGGGTGTTAGGGAGTGTAAAAATATCTCTGGACCCTCCCCTTTCGTGCGGAACCCCCTACCCCCTCCTCCCCACCCCCGCCCGAGGCTACGATAATGATGCAAATTATCAGTTGGTAAAAGAAGTTCGGGGTTAATAAAGTACGCTGTTAGAAATAAAAGCCCTGGACTGACCAACGACCTCTTTAGATTTAGACGTTATGTTCGACAGGTGGCGCTAGAAACTGTCGCAGGTCCGTTTGAAGTTCGATGCAGAAGTCTGTAATAAAAATGTTCCCACTAACATTGCTGTTTTCATCGCGATTTATGCTTTAAAAATCGCTTGACCACTAGAATTTGGACATAGCAAAGGTGGTCATATCGTGAAAAGATATTTTGATAAACTGGAAATGAGCTTTTATCTTTTTATCCATCAATTCCGTTCACTCAATTAGAAATAATGAGACCAGTGGTCGCTTCACTTATTTATAATACTTTATCAGCGCTTGTCAGTAAGTTTGCCTATATGCTTCTCTCTTTTCTTTCCTTACCACTTTCTATCATCTATTTTATTTCTAGAAAGACATAAAAACTAGACATAATAAAAAGCTGAGTGGTTTTACTTCGAAGGTTCAATAACGTTCGAATTTTATCTTCGCAATGGGAAACTGAATGCCCCACAGTGTTGCTGATAATAAGACTATTATTTTAATTTTTAATAGCCTGACAGGTGAAAATAGATCATCTTTCACTTATATAATCTCTAAGAGTGCTGTTTGAATCCTTCACGGACAGTTAACATTTACATTTTATCATCGGACATCGACGACATTATACGCGCCAAGTTCTGTTTTATTATAATTCTTGCTCGTCTTATCCGTTTACCGATAAGCTTAGCCTGCCTGATATCTCTATTTTGAACTCGATAGCCATCTAAACTGTCGATTATCTTCCGTATGACTGATTTCGTAATGAGTTGTCGTTCCTGCGATTTTTCTATTTGGGATTTCTTCTTCAGGTCCGTTCAGGGCTCAGCTTTTCGCGGATCCGCTGCGTTGCTGGAAATCTAGGCAAAGTATTGAAACAAGAGGCAATATTTAGCATGATTTTTTAAAATTTAAAAGTGGCGTAGGAGGCATTACTGCCTGTGTAAAAACCACTATGGGAGCTAACGGGGCATGAACCCGCTCCGTCAGCCTACCGCTCCAGCGCGTAACCCACTCTGCCATCTTCAATATTTTCTTACAACATTGTCTCTGTTCTTTACCTCAGAAACTGTTCCACTTCAATGTTATAATAATAATAATAATAATAATAATAATAATAATAATAATAATAATAATAATCAATAATAATATAATAATAATAATAATAACAAGGCTTAAGTAGTTCAAGAGGGAACGGGACTGTGTGAGAACCACTATGTTTCTCCAATCCAATCTAATGTTCTAGAGTACTTAGGTTTATTTTGAAATCATTAACACTCGTAGCCATTAGGCCTATTAGCTTCTCGTCCAGTTCATTCCATCTGTCTACCGCTCTTGCGCTAGAAAAAAATGCTGTCTGTATCTCCCAACCCGTTTCTTAAACAGTTTCATGCTGAACGTCATTATATAGGACAAGCACGGAACTCTACACTCTACAGTTACCGCTCTTTCAGAGATGAAAAGCGCACGTCTCGTGACGGAACAAGCTATATACGCCGCAGAGCAATTATTATATTACAGTAACAAAGTGTTCTGCATGGTCGGTCGGCAACTCCGCGCCATATAATCGTCGCACGGCGGAGTTGTGGCGACTGTCACCGGGGGTATATTTAGTCACCGCGTCCTGCTTCGTCGGGGTCGGGAAATATAATTGACGCCGGTTAACTGTCGTTACGCGAATTCTGTCGACGGTTATACGCTCTTCTGAAAGAACGACCACGTCGCGTGCATTCCATGGTCTCTCTCTCTCTCTCTCTCTCTCTCTCTCTCTCTCTCTCTCTCTCTCTCTCTCACTAAGCGTTGATTTCCCTCGGCTGCTTTTCGCCATATTGAGAAAAGTGCTTACCAATACCATTGCCAGTTGCCACCATCAGCGCCACGTCTGTAAAATTATTAACTGACAGCATCACAGCGGACAGAAATTCGTCGTCGTCATCATCATCATCATCATCATCGTCATCGTCATCATCATCATCATCATCATCATCATCAGGATCCTTGAGTACTGTACATTGCCCGAAGGTGCATGTCCAATACCTTCTCTGCTCCATGACTGTCTTGTCATGTGTGATGATGCTTGTTGGATGTTCTCCACCAGGGGGTCCAGTCGCCGATGTCATTCATTCATTCTCTGTTTGGTTTTCCTTTCTTTTTGTTCCTTCCGTTGTTCCGAATAGAAATGACGCTGTGGTAGTCGGCCGTGGCCTGTGTGAAAACCACAGTAATTCAAAACTGGATGGAACTAAAAACTAGAAAACTAAAACTCAGCAGTTAACCAAGTCTTTCTTAGTAATGTGATTTAAAGTGGTTTAGGAGGCTAAGTAAGCCTGTGTGAAAACGTCTTCATAACTGTGAATCGATTTATTGTTTCAACTGTTACTGCCTTTTCGTCTAACAAATTGCTCTATAAATCCACTACCCTAAAAGTGAAATAGTTTCCCTTAGTTCCACCCTTTCCTTGTAAAGTTTACATCTGTGATCCCTGGTGTTGTTAGAGTGTGTTGATGCAAAGACTCTCTCATGTCATCTTGCCATCATGATTTTGAACAATGTTCTATTTCCTGATGGAAGGATTTGAGGTTCAAGTCACTTTTTGATCGAACCTTCCCCATCCGGTTATGTCTAAAATTGTGGAATTTGCCTCTGCGGGGGTCCCCGCGTATGGTTAAAAATTTGGATGCTATTAATATTAATTCTTATCCACGGCATTTTCTCATTAAACTTTGTCTCCGCGTAGCAGATTTCGCTCTCATCCTGACCCGCAGAATTTGCGCCTAGCAATTTGTTGAGCTGCCCATAATAAATTATGATTATTATTAGCAGCGAACCTCTATAGCGCCATTTTAGTAATACACTTGGCATCAGTCGATGGTCGTCAACTCCAATAAGCCACATTCAACCTGGAATTCTTCAAGTTGGAGCGCAAGAAATACTTTAATAACCGTTAACGTCATTAATATAAAGTGTAGCTCTTCTAGTAATAAATAATGCCAAAAGTATAACACGTATTACGCTATAGACAGCTTGGCTTTGACAAAGTTACAGTAATAACGAAATGACTTTTTTTAGCGAAGGGTCAAATATAATTGTGCACATTCTGTAAGTTACTGCTTTCTGGTAGCAAATTTGTTGTTAATTCAGCCATAGATGTAAAAAACGTTTTTAAGTTTTATTATTATTTTTCACGTGTTTGTGTGTTTGGCTTCTCCTTTCTCAACCAGGGCTTGCCACCGGTTATGGCGGAGTTTTCGTCACTCTTCGGAATTTTTGCATATTTATAACCTAATGTAACAATAGTCCTTCCAAATCGTAAAAGACAAGAAACAGCGAGACAGAATTATGGAGAAAATGCCAATTGGAAAATCTGTGGCCATCTGTAGCCTAGATTTGAAAATAAAAAATTCGTTCGGCGATCTGATAACCAATTGAAGAAAGTTCCAGACCCACAAAACGCACGTTCGAGACAAAATTGCATATTGTAACCACTTCGATTTTGCGTTATAATTACCATATTTTTGTAAAATGGCAAAATCGTCAAGGTAGCCTACTGGTTTGGCGAAGTAAATTTCTGCCCCAGGCAGCTACTAAACTACAAAGAAATATTATGCTCACGGAGTTAATTGAAGAAGTCTGAATGAGTCTATTAATTTATTTATTTATTTCCAACTCGAAAATAATATTGTAGAACCTAATAGGCATTTTAATTCGAGTAGACCCTATTAACATACTGTGATCAATATAGATCCTTAATTATGAAAATATGGTAGAATATAGTAAAACAAATAACGCATTTATCGTCAATAGTAGCCTATTAGTTGGAACAGTATGCTGTCAATAGGTAAGAAAGTAAAATCTCGTGAAGTTCTATAGCGCTTTTGAAAGGCAAGTGCAAAATCTACGTAAGTGACTGGGATCTTTTCATATCCTCAACGAATAACATTATAGAAGGTGTTTAAATTAGCAACGACTGACGTAAACTTAAAGTGCTGTTCTAGAGTCAGGCACGTAAACAATAATCATCCGTTGCCAATTCGCCACCTGGCGGAATTGCGTGAAACCACAGGCGACAAACGGTCGCCATACGTGACAAGGATCCATTAACGTTGTCATTTGGATGACACGTCAGAAGCGGGTCTATCGAGGGCAGCTGACCCCCCCCCCCGGGCCTGATTTTGTAAATAAAGTGGCCTGCTTTACGAAAAAATGTAGCATGTTTTTAAAATAAATAAATAAATGCTCTAGGCCTAATCAGTGGCGGCCCCAGGATTTGGCAAGTGGGGAGCTGTTTGGGTCAGGGTGCGATTTGTGACCTGGAGCAGTGGAGAGGAATATGTCGAGCTTGTGTGGGATGTAGTTGTTGGGGAAATGTAGCAGTGGATGGCTGTAGTTGTGGGGGGTATGTGGCAATAGGGAGATGCAGTTGGGTAGTGGGGAGAATATTCCCCCTTCCCCTACAAATCGCACCCTGGTTGTGGTGGAAACTTCTAAGCATGGGGGCCAACTATTTGCTGTTATGTATGTAGTAGCAAGCATAGATTCCAACATTCCAGAACTTCGTAAAATCTGTGATATTTTACATTTTATAGTAAGTCGTGAAATGAGCAAGATTTTTCCAAACTTGGCGAACTTTACTGAATATTATATAACGTTTTGCCTGTCAGCAGTGTATCTGCTGAGCGGAGTATTATCAGATCAAAGCAAATGAAAAGCTACATATACGGTCAACTGTGAATGAGATCTGATTATCGAATTTGTCATTGCTAAATACTGAAAAGGAATTTTTCAGAAAATTTAAATTCCAACAGTGATTTCAACAGGTTGACACTTTTGCTAAATTTAGAATCAACGCAAACAGTTATTGTAGTATTCACAAGTAAACATTGGCAATATCCGTAAGTAATTGTTGTAGGTCTATTATAATTAAATGTTTTGTAGCCTATATAAATGTTTAAAAAATAATTAATTAACTTCTAATTAAATCATTGAAAGTGTTTTTAGAGTTCTACTTTCACAAATTCCAGTGTTCATAATGATTTCAACCATTTCCTGTATGGCGTACTGTAACGTTATAAAATATTGGCGTCTTTGACCTGAATTTCTGAAATTTGACCTCCCCTGGTCAAAAATCCTGGATGCGCCACTGACTCGAGTGATGACGATTTGGACAGCAGGCTTAATTTTTCATGTCTAAATGTTGACACCCATGGAACAGAATATAGGGACTGTGTTCTACTGGCTGAATATTCCAGCCTATAAGAATCGAACAACAGTGCAGATCAAATTTTAAATTTTCTATTTAATTTATCATAGGAAATTTACAATAAGCAGATTTTTAAAAATAGACTAGAAAATCAGGTCACGGGAAAGAAAATCTTCAAATTCCTATACTCTAATTTTGATGACGTTTTTCTAAAGGTTTTGCGTTACGTTATCATGCCTTATAAATTATAAGCTTACACCAATCTTATGTCAATCATATAATTATCAGCTGTCACGATATGCACATCTAAATTCCTTGGATTCATATTGCTTAATTGCTATGTTTCAACTAATCGACAATCCAGGCACACGAAATGGACGATGGTCCCAACTGGGAGGGGAACTCAAATGGGGGCACGCCGCCACTGAGAGCCTTCGACAATCCAGCACTTTGTCGCAACTTCTAGCACTTTGTCGCAACGAGTGAACCAATTGTTGATTTATAATAATGTATAATGATAATGCTAGTAATAATAGGGAATAATAATAATAATAATAATAAAACATGTAAAAAAAATAATAATAAAGTAATAACTGGATTATAACTGGTTTAGTAAGATTTTCCATGTGTTGAAAATCGCTGTCGCTCATAGAATCTTCGATTCAGAATTACGTTCAAAAAAAAGGAAGCTTTCAGTTGGTTATCTAATGAGGAAGGAAGGACTGGAGCATTTGATCCGGCAAAAGAAAAGAGCAACAGAGCAATTATGTAGACTGCCTACGAGTAATTTTGCCAACATTGATGTCAAGATAGACATATTTAATTATTTCAGTACTTCATAAGTTTCTGTGCTATAATCAATATGATGAAATCAAACAATTAAACATAGACCTAAAAATGCATAATCTAATATTCCATTGTACTTTGGTCATTGGCAAAGTCACGGGAGGGCACGGGGTCCCGGCCCCTATTCGGAGCGGGACCGGTCGTGATATTCGCACAAAACCGGCGAGTAGATTGGGGAGAGGGGAGGGGTAGTACGAGATCACGAAACCTTAAAGCGCATGAGACGACAACCTCCTTATTTTGCTCTTCAGGACTTTTGGTCAGAAAACGTGAACGTGTGCCCCCCTATTCTGAAATCCTGGTTACGCCACTGGCCTTGGTTTGGCAGCACGATATCCTATACAAATTAAAAGCATGATGGTCGGTTGCGGTGGAAATTTAATCCAAATTTGGAAAATGGAGAAGTAATTCCACAATAACTGGGAATTAAGTGAAAATGGGAAGAGTGGAAGATTGTACCACACTGAGTTGGTGGGGTGGGTGGGTGGGTGGGGTGGCTGTATGTACTCTTCTGTCTGCAGTTTGTCAGTCGCTTCTAAACGAAGCAGATAATATTACAGTAGCTGGCGATGAGTAAAAGATATAAAGGCAGTCCTTTAGTCGAACGAGCGTTGATTTCGAGATTTCCGGTGCTTTTCGGGTCTTTGCATTTAACTGCGGAGAACCTACGAAATACGAATATTAGAATGTCTAGGACCAGTGGCGGCTCCAGGATTTGGCAAGTGGGGGGGCGTTGCTTTTTGACGCGATGTTAGTCTAAGATCGACACATTTGGAATTTGTAATTATTAGGAGACGTGTTCTTATTTTCTAATGTAAATCAAGAGAAAAATATGTTTCAATTTATATAGCGCCTTGAATTTTCTTTCCTGTCCATTCGACGCTCGACAGAAGTGCGAATGTCCGAGAGACACACGTGAGAATTTCCCCGCTCGAACCCGGGTCGAAGAGTCAACTTTGTGCAAGGTCCTGACAACTGGAGCCAATGATAAAATTTAGGACGTTTTGGGTCTGAAACAAAACGGAGATCGATTCTTTAAAAAAATCGCCGAGAGCAGACGACAGCACATGGAGAAACTCGCGCCGTTTGCCTCACGCGGGGGGGCGTGGACAACGCCTGTCAATCAACGATCGTCGACCAATAGGAGCAAGCGCCTCGTTCCCAGATGACGGCAGACGACAAGAAGGCAGACGAGAACAGAAAATGGTCTCGGCAAAACAACGCAATGTTCAGTCAGGCGTTGGGGGAATAAATCGCAACTTGTCAACAGTCGCTGATCATCCTGGAGTGAGGGACTTTAAACGATTATAGGAAAACTCGTCAACGAGAGTTAGAAGCTCGACTGTTTAGCGGCTCAAAAAGGCCAGTCTTCTAAACAACGCTTTTGATCTTACTTGCCTTCGGACGTCATAAATGACGCCTTGATGAATGGTGCTGCCGTTGTAAGTTTTCTAAAAACACTGAGAGGTTGGTAACGAAGTAAGCGCGATTTAACTGGAAAATGAAATATTCGTCATAGGTCCTGGATGGATGCAAAATTTATAAGTAATTAATACAAAATGGAACATTATAAAGAGCGATTCTATACAGTTTTTAATGAAATTTGGAGCAGAAACAGTCGACCCCGTCTGTGAATCAACTGGTTTTGTTTATCATGGCTGATTCTTTCTCTTCACGAGTTCGACTTAGAGTTCAAGATGGTTCGAAAGTCACCGCAAAGGAAACAAGGCAGTGCGGCAAAAACAGAACTTTGCAGCAGAAAAAGGGAAACGTCTACGAGGAAGTCGACGAGGACAACGCAGTCTTGCGCGGGGACTTCTTCAACAGCGCGCAACAACAACAACAACAACAACAACAAACAACAACAAGTCTTTTCAACTACAGTACAAGTTGCCCCCCAAAGTCGTCGGCGTCCTCTTTCGAAAGCGTGACGTCACAGACCGAACCAAAGACGGGCGTTACGTCACTTCCGGCGTCGTCGTCGTCGTCGTCTGGTTCGCGCTCCTCGTTTATGATCAGCGACATTCTCAAGGTCGGGGTTCGTCGCGAACCGATCGTCGAAAATCGCGAAAAATCGCCGCCGCCGCCGCTGATGACGTCATCATCAGCGTCGTTCTGCGCCGACAACTCGAGGTTCACTTCCGTTTCCGGAAAGGGGTTCTTCGTTCCGGAACTGAACCTCTGGACCACTTCCGGCGTCCCAGCAGCGGAGAATCATCGTCAGAACCCGTTTTCAAGAGCGTCGACGGAAGGGAGAGGCATCGAATATGATGATGACGACGACAACGACGACGACGACAACGATGACGACGACGACTACGAAACGAATTCGTCAAACGGTAATCATTCAAAAAACTCACAGATCTTTAGAACCACAAGAAATTAATCGTTCTATTGCATATACAACCGTGGCGTAGTAAGGGTTCTGGAATAGGGGGCACATGGACAAACTGGCATTTTGGAGTAAAAAAGTCTACTAGCAAAACTAATCGTCTCAAACACACGTATTCTCTTTTGGTGATTATACTTACTCCCCCACCACAAAAATTTTCTCAACGGTTTCGCGCAAATCCTATACGATGAATAGGGGCGGTCACCTAGCCCCCTTGGCTACGCCAATCTATACAGCTGCAGTTCAAGACGCATGACTCGGATCTAAGTATCCGAGATTTTAGGATCACTTGTATTGGGCGCATATCTTCATGACCGACCAGTAGTGGCTTTTTAGTTAATGTCTATACGACAATGAAAAGAAAACCGACAGAGCAATTTCAATTTTTCAATTTTTCAATTTTTCAATTTGTCAATTTTTCTTTTTCAATTTTCTATTTTTCTTACTCTTTCGCACTTTCGATTCTTCACTCTGTGCATGATTTAACGCGCGATAATAGACATGTAATAATAATTAATTACTATTTACTTACTTACTTTTACTTTCTTGTTAATTAACTAATCAATTAATAAATTAATTAATCTTTTCTTCATTAGGCAAAGACTTCCTGTCGTCGTCGTCGGCCGAGCATCATCGGTTCGCTCGAGGCGACCTGTCCTCCGGTCAGAGTCAGGGGAACGGAAAGGCGAAGAAGACGCGCAAGGCCCGGACCGCCTTCACCGATCACCAGCTGAACACGCTCGAACAGAGCTTCGACCGGCAGAAGTACCTCAGCGTTCAGGACCGAATGGAACTGGCCGCCAAGCTGAACCTCAGCGACACCCAAGTCAAGACCTGGTACCAGAACAGAAGGTCAGCATAAGTATACAGTAGGACTTCGTTATCACGTGTAGTCGGTTATAACGTATCCTCGGTTAAAACGTGTCGCCATTATACGGTCCCGTGTGATGGTTATCGTATTGAATGGCATTGCATGGATATAGCGTACCTGGTATATACAGTAGTGTACTCAATTTTACAGACTCACTAAGTACGCTATAACGAAGTTCTACTGTAGTAGTAGTAGTAGTAGTAGTAGTAGTAGTAGTAGTAGTAGTAGTAGTAGTAGTAGTAGTAGTAGTAATAATAGATTTGCGACGCCACTGTAAAGAAGTCATGCAGTTGATTTATAGAAGTTTGTTTTGAAGGCAAATTGTTAAGAACAGTTTTGCTATTCGGCGTCTTGAACTCGCCGCCAGCGATGAAATTTTATCGCCGTGAGTTTCGAAACGATGACGAAATAAATGCATTTCTTATTTTCGTATTCAAAAAAACAAACAACAACAGGACCAAGTGGAAGCGACAGACAGCCGTTGGACTCGAACTGCTGGCCGAGGCCGGGAACTACGCGGCCGTACAGCGGATGCTGCAGGCGAACCCCTTCTGGGCCGCCGCCGCCGCCTACGACCCCCACTCCACGGCCAACATGGACGCCGCCATACTGTTGCGTCACGCCGCCGCCGCCGGATCGCTGCACCACCATCCGCCGACGTCAGCAGTGACGTCACCGGCGGCGGCGGCGACGGTGGCGCCGCCTGGCGGAGGAGGGTCGGGAGATCCGATTCTACCGCGCATGCTCCTTCACGGTCTCCAGCAGCACGTGACTAGATTCCCACCCCACCAGGTGTTTACGAGTGACGCGCATAGGATCAAAACCCTCGTTTAGGGGGTGACTCCACATGGGGGTGGGGTGGGGGTGGTGGAGGACCCGTGCGCCCCTCTATTGAATGCCTGGTCCCAAGTGGCCCCTGCTGGGACCCCCTTGCTTACTACTACATACCTATCAACAAATGGCTGCCTCCCTTGCTTAGAAGTTGCCACCCCAACGCCCCCCCCCCATTTGCCAAATCCTGAAACCGCCACTGCGCGGGAGGGCCGGGTCCTCGATTCTGGCAGGGATCGGTCGTTAGGTTTGCGCAAAACCGTTGGGGAAATGGAGGGGTGTAGCATCATGACCGAAAAGAGTACGTGTCTGAGAAAAGCTGGTTCACTTTTTTTTTGCTCGTAGGAGACTTTTCCCCAACATTGTCGATGTCCCCTATTCCGTAACCATGGCTACTCCACTGCCTTTTATGTTCTAATTTTTATATATGACGGATTAAATTGTAGCATCTGAGAATATATTCAGTCTAACTTATTTTACAAGTAATTTGCTATTTATTTATTTATTTATTTATTTGATAAGCTGATTTATTTGATTCGTTTGACGTAATTCATTTGTAGCATTAATTGCTTATTAATCGTTTGAATTTATCGACTGTCTGTTTCGTGTGAGATCGACTTTCACACAGTTTTCGCAATCACTAACTGGGTTAGGCTAATCGACTATTACTAATTTGTTAACTATTTAATAATTTATTAGTTATCGGATAATTTTATTTGTTAAATAGCTGATTGTGCCAGTTTACTGTTCAATAAGACAGAGAAATGTTGTTTTTAATGGTTTCATTAACTGTTCATACTTTAAAAGTTTTGTAAATGCTAACCACAATTTGAGACTGCATCAACACACTGATTAATTAGATTCGCGACAAAGTTTGGCAAGATACCGAATATATGAACGATCAGTTAAATACAACAGGCGCGATTTTTTGCTGTCTTGTTAACAACCTAAAGAATTTCTGTAGCGCAGTTTTTGAATGCCGTGACAGCAGTCGTCAAAAGCAGTTGTAAATCTAGTCTGTTAAAAGTGAAAGTCTATGCCGATTTGATCGCCAGAAAAGGATTGTGAATGGAGGGGGTCGGAAAAGTCTGGGGGTGTCGGATTTGCCAGTGTGTACCAAAAAAAGTCCGACAAGCAAAAAAAAGGTCGTCCAAGGCAGGATTGTGTACATTACCAAATTTGAGGGGTGTTGGGGTGTCACGTTAAAAATTTTGGGGTGTCGACCTCAAATTGGAGGGAGGGTGTTGGGGTTGTTAGGGGGTTTAAAAATATCCCTGGGGAGAGAGCAGACCAGTTGGAAAAGATGTTGTTTTATTTGTTGCATTGCGCTAAATAAGTTAGTTAAACAAGCGAATGACGTCGTGAAGTTTCCCCCATGTTATGTATAGAGTGAACCAGTGGGTGAAAGAGTCAGTAGGCAGTGAAACAGGAATGTCCTCCTTCATTACGAATGATGCAAGGCCTAAACTCACACGATTTACCAGAAATAAGCCAGTGCCAGTGCGAATTATGTAAGCAGCAGAATGCATGCATATCGCATTCGATAATTCAGACATTTCCCGAGGTTATAGACATTATCCACAGAAAGAGGGAGACCAAAACGAAGATGGGCGGAGTAGGTGGCTGAGTGGACAGAACTGCAAAATTGCCTGCAGCAGTCAGGAAAACAGGTTGGCGTATTTAGAATTTTGGTAAGGGGGTGGGGGCCAGACACTTTCGACCTGACAAGTTACAACTTTGGAAAAAGTTAACGACCTTTTTTGCTTGTCAAGCAAGACCAAAGGGGCCATGGCCCAAATGGCCCAATGGTAAATACGCCACTGGGAAAACACAAGATGGACATGGATGGAGAAATGAAAGGGACTTCATGATGTCACCTCAACTCATTTCATAAATGAAGCAGAAAAAGAAGAATAAGAAGAAAAAGAAGAAGCTGATGATGATGATGATGATGATGATGATGATGATGATGATGATGATGATGATGGTGGTGGTGGTGGTGATGGATGGTGATGATGATGACGATAATGACGATGATAATGGTGGGGGTGATGATTGTGATGACGATGACAATGACGATGACGATATGACGACGACGACGACGACGATTATGATGATGATAGGTCTTATCAGAGCGGATTGCAAAGCTGTAGCCTCATTGGGCACAACGTCTTTACCATTTTTCGCAATTGGCAAATAATTAATCGATCAAAAGCGGCAACGATTTCTTAACCAGACACAAAATTCGACGCCTTAGCAACAGCGCAAGAGATAAATTTCACCCGAATGGAGGTTCTCAATTTCCTACCTATATTGCTCGCTAGCCTAAAGAGCACCAATCGCCATAGCTCTTGTGCAGTGTTGGAGCTGCGAAATCTGAGCTGGGGAAGGGGGAGGGTTGAGGACTGAAATTCAAAGAATGACAGAAACTGCATGTACCCGATAATGCGATTTTTGGGAGGGTTGCAAAGTTAGCTGGGGATGGAAGTTCAACCCCCACCCCCCACCCCCGGCAACTCCAACACTGCTCTTGTGTAATATTAGAGTTAAACCGATCGCATACTCTAAATACTGCAATTGTGAATTAATAGTATATCGCAGATTATTATTATTATTATTATTATTATTATTATTATTAGTAGTAGTAGTAGTAGTAGTAGTAGTAGTAGTAGTAGTAGTAGTAGTAGTAGTAGTAGTAGTATATCGCAGATTATTATTATTATTATTAGTAGTAGTAGTAGTAGTAGTAGTATTAGTAGTAGTATAGTAGTAGTAGTAGTAGTAGTAGTAATATCGCAGATCCGCTAATATACTGCAATTATTATTATTATTATTAAGACAATTTATATAGCGCCGTACGCATGGCGTGTCTACCAAAGTCAAAGGCGCTGAAGTAATAAGATTACTGTTTCAGTCGTCCATCACAAAATTCCTTCTTGAAAAAAAAACTAGTTTCTCATCGGTTTTGAAAAATCCCACGACTGATTCCAGCCCAAATGGGGGGACCAGCCGACCTGTGCCTCCTCCCAGTGGCATAGCCAGGATTCCCGTATGGGAGGGGGTTATGACCATTCCCAAACCCAACTTCGAAAAAACCTGACGAGCAAAAAAGTCGTCGCCTATTATTTTTCTTGATTACGTTAGTTATACTAGAGCTACATAAGCACGGGCAACCATATTTATAGTTTTATTTGCTTCTTTTTTCTGTCTTTTTAGCTATTTTAAACCCGATTTTGTCGCTTTTTCACCCACCGAATAATGATACGCAATAAAAACATTTTGATCAGGCAGCCAAGGGGTGGGGTTTTAACCCCCAAACTCCTCTGGCTACGCCACTAGTGCCCCCTCGGAATTCAAATAGTTTCGAATGCCTCAAATTTCAGATCTCTTATGCTGTTGTTATGCGCTGCTTGGCTTCAGCATCACGCTTCAGACGCTAGCAAAACAACAAAACAAAAACCGTCGCAAGAAACGAGCCCCCCCCCCACCCCCACTCCCACCCTTCCCCGGTGCTGTATCCGGTTCGCCCTCCGTCGCGCACGACCGACGGGCATCCGGAGAACCGTCAAACGGAGTGGTCGCGCATCGCTGCACAGCACTTAGGGAAACTTAGAGCCATTTGGTCGACCGATTAGCGAATGGTTTCGAGAGACGCGGCGTCGAATGAAACGGACAGCGTCGCCCGACCGACCGACCGCGTCGCATCGGAGGGCGGAACGCGTTACCAATTGATTATGAGACCGGCTTATGATCCGAATCAAATTGACGCCTAAAAGCCGTCGCGATTTCGGTCAAACCGCACGGGGTGTGGTAACTATCCGTTCTCCCCCACCCCTCTCACTCCCCCCCCCCCGCCGCGAGTCGATATGGAGTGAAACGTAGGTTGGGTTTTTTGCAGGACAGGTTGCATGCGCTGATTTACGATGCTATAGTTGCAATAAAGTCAGTTGGTTTGTTCGCGAAGCCAGCTGGGTGGCTGGGAAGGGGGGAGCAGCGGCGTACCAGGGGCATTTGGTACCCATGACAGGGGTCAGAAAATTAAATGAGCAGGTTTACAAGAATCCTGCCGTTATATCGGCACAAGATTAAACCGGAAAATGCTTGCTTTTCATTGTTTATACTAGACCTTCTCTGAGGGGGAATCCCCCAAAGTTTGAAATTTCCCCCTAAAAATTTTGACATTTTGGCAAATAGTGTGGCCTCCCCAATGTCTGTTCCCTCCAAAATGTTAAACTCTCCCAATGTCTATAGGTGGCTGGAATAAACACTGCCTGCTTTTACTGATGCGAACTGGTCTGTGACGCGTTGAAAGTCACGTTTTCTCCGTTTCTTCTCTTTCGACGCCGAATAGAGTAGCAAGATCGCAGAGTTTTTTGACGTCCTCTTCAAGTTCCAATCTTGGCATCTGCCCGATCTCTACCTGTCCCACCACAGGTACACCACTGCGCCAGTGAAAGTTGGGAGGAATCTGCTGTCCTGTGGCGACTGCATGGTCGACGAGTTTCTTTCCTTTCTCCACTTTTGAGAGGCTACCATGGGGAAGGGAGAAAGCAGGGATATTTTACACCCCATAAAACCCCAACACCCCCAATCTGAGATCGACACCCCTCAACATCCACCCACCCCCTACCCCCCAATCTGAGAGCCGGATACCTTGTTTTGCTCGTCAGACTTTTTCTGCAGATGACCCTCCCCCAAATTTCCGAATTTACCAACACCCCCAAATTGATAATCATAGAAATAACTTGGCCAAAAATCGCCCAAAATTTGCCCAAAATTGGCCAAAAAATTATCTCGCCCTCCCCGCCCCCGCCCCCCAAGAAAAGTGTGAAATGACGCTACCCGTGCCGCCACTGGACTGCAGACGCAAAGATTCGTCGCGAATCGATTAAACGAAGTCGCAGCACGGAAATCAAAGTACCGACGAAACCCAGACCGTGTCGACACGCTAATGGACACCCGCCCGCAATGGCCCGCCCGCCCGCCCGCCCGCCCGCCCGCCCGCCCGCCCGCCCGCCCGCACGCCCGCCCGCCCGCACGCACGCACGCAGGGGAACGCCGTCGTCGTACACCCGGGCGTACAGCTAGCTGCCTGGCGACCGATTTGAATTCACCGGGCGTTTCATTTTTACGACACGATCCAGTTCGACCGGCGCTTTTCCATCTCTGTCGTCGTCGTCTGATTTACGGTGCCGCGTTTCTGCGGATATTGGCGGATAATCAACGCCATTTACAATCCATTCTTGCCGTCGGATTGAAGTCGTTTATACCCGGAGCGAACCGGAAATTGACGTTCTCGAGCGCCAGTCGGGCGCGACGCCGTGCCGGCGGCGTGACGCGCCACGGACGATCGGCGACGGTTCTGCCCGGGCGTTCCGGGCTAAACAGTTTTTCAATTTCCTCATCCGAATGCTTTCCTCTCTCTCTCGGTAATGGACAGTCGTGCACGGGAGCAGGGGAGGGCGAGGGGCGACGGCGGGGTGGAAGGGGTGGGGTGGGGGCCCGGGTACGTTCAAACGGATCCAGTGGAGCGAGTCCGCGTGTGCCCAATGGATCCCCCCCGGCTGCTCTCTCGAATCATGAATATGTAACGTTGGTAGATATCTTCCCCAACGCACTTCGAGAGTCGAGTTCACAGATGGAACGAAGTCAACGAACGCTGATTGAACGGTTAGCAGGATCACAACAGCCTTCTCCTCCTCCTCCTCTTTTTCCTCATCCTATTCTTCCTCCTCCCATCCTCCCCTCTTCCTATCCATCCTGCTCTTGCTCCTGCTCCTGCTCCTGCTCCTCCTTCTCCTCCTAGTCTCCTCCTCCTCCTCCTCCTCCTCCTCCTCCTCTTCCTCTAGGAATCGATCGCGTCGGAGTTTTAGTGGCCGGGCACCCGAAAGGAAAGCGTCAACTCGTTCTCTCGAAAGCTTCGCGGCTAATCGCTTTACCTGTTAGGCTTCGAATGGACGCGGCCCAGTAGACGTGAAAGGACTTGATTAAGTCGGTCGAGTGGGTCGAGATAATGACGGAGCGAGGGGTGACAGGAGACGAGCCCTTAAGGGTCCCGATTACCGATGTCAACCGCTCTTAGCCCCCTCTCTCTCTCTCTCTCTCTCTCTCTCTCTCTCAGTGTCTCTGTCGGTCTGTCTGTTTCTCTTTGTCTCTCTCTTTGACTCTATCTGTCTGTCTTTCTGTCTGTCTGTCTCTGTCTGTCTCTGTCTCTCTCTCTCTCTCTCTGTCTCTCTCTCTCTCTCTGTCTCTGTCTCTGTCTCTGTCTCTCTCTGTCTCTGTCTCTGTCTCTGTCTCTCTCTCTCTCTCTCTCAGTGTCTCTGTCTTATTCTCTGTCCTCCTCTCTGACTCTTGGAGGAGAGTCTCTCTCTCTCTCTCTCTCAGTGTCAGTGTTTATTCTAGCCACCCTGACATTGGAGGAGAGTTTGAAATGTTTCGGGGGACAAGATTTGTCTATCCACGCTTTGGGGGCTATCCACGCTTGGGGGGGGATTTCCATCCCCAAGCCAAAATATACAAATTTTGGGGGGACTCTTAAAACTTTGGGGGGAGGAGGGGATTCCCCCTCCCCCAAAAAGGCCTAGAATAAACACTGCTCAGTGTCTTTCTCGTTCGATCGAAGAAGGTTTCAGTTTTCAGAGAGATTTTGTGATAACAGCCGATTAGACAAAAGGCGAGAAGACGAATAATTCTAAACGGCTGAATATAACGGAGCTGATGTTGAATCTAGAAAGCAGCTAAAAGAATTAAATGAATGCCGAGAACGGCGACGAATCCGTGGCACCAGGAATATTTCTACACCCCCTGTGATTAGGCAATCAAACAATCAATCGATCAATCACTGAATCGTTTATCGGTATGATTAATTGATTTAGTCTTATTATTTAGCTCTTGCTTTCATAACAGGTTTTGGCTGCCGTGTGAGACAATTTATTTTCTCGTAAATTCTCTACATAAGATTTCGACAAAATTATGCCGATTTTCAAGGCTTACAGAAAATTAGTGACCGGAGTAACTGTTACAACCGGTTGAAGATTACAGGATAGCGGATAGCCTTGCGCTTTTCAAGAGAGTCCCGATGGGCCAATCGACTTTCGTGTTTCATATGCTAGAATGATCAGATATGTATATCCATCTTATAGATTATATAGTTGGTGGATAACTTGAAAAATTGAGGTCTAATCCGAAACATTCCTATAATATAATCACTCGCCTGAATTTCGGATGTACGTAGAGCGAGCATAACTTGGATTATGTTATATTCTTTACACCTGATCAAAGACCATCTTCCAATTTATATCCAATATGCTGTTCAGTGTTTAATCTAGACTCCAGGACTCCGGGGGAATCTCAAAAAGCCGGGGGAAACTGACAAAGCCGGGGGGGGAATTCTGCTAGTGGGCTGCGCTGTTAGTTGATGTAGTATGCCAAAATTTCCGGGGAATTTGAAATTTCCGGGGAGAAAGGGGAATTTTCCCCTCCGGAAGCGGCCTAGATTAATCCCTGCTGCCGTTGATCATGCATATATCACGTTTTCAAAAATATCGAAATCTTACAAAATTAGATTAAATCATGGAACTATTTGCGCAAAAAAAAATCGGCAGAAAGCATCAGGCAAAGCGGTTTCGGTTCGGAATCTAGATTCAGTTTTCTTCTCTCTCTACCGGATGTTCACATTAGGTCCGAATCTTGTTCCGTTCTGACGTTCACTGGCAGCGATCCTAAACGGACGATCGCAACGATTCCTTGTTCGGAGTGATGACCACCTTGCCGACATTCTGACGATCGTGCATCCTTGCCATCGCAGATCCGACCTATAACATTAATCAATCCATCAATCAGTCAATCACTTAGTCTATTAGTAGTAGCTGCAGCAGCAGAAGCAGTAGCGATAGTGGTGGCAGCGGAAGTAGTAGTAGTAGTAGTAGTAGTAGTAGTAGAGTAGTAGTAGGCTTATAGTAATAGCAGTAGTAGTAGTAGTAGTAGTAGTAGTAGTAGTAGTAGTAGTAGTAGTAATAGTAGTGGTAGTAGTAGTAGTAGAAGTAGTAGTAGTAGTAGTTGTTGCTGTTGTGTAATGGTGTTGTAGTAGTAGTAGTAGTAGTTAGTTGTTAGTTGTGTGTGAGTGGTAGTAGTAGTAGTAGTAGTAGTAGTAGTAGTAGTAGTAGTAGTAGTAGTAGTAGTAGTAGTAGTAGTAGTAGTAGTAGTGGTGGTGGTGGTGGTGGTGGTAGTAGTAGTAGTGGTAGTATGGGCGAAGACACTTTGATAGCGTACATCTTCGTAACCCCAGACTGAGTCGATGACTGGTTTAATCTGTCCATTGATGTACATCTTGCAGAGCTCTTCGATGACCGGCCTGAAGATCTGCGGTTCTTGTACGAGGTGTCCTAAGTGGTAGCCACAGGCGGCCTTGTTGTCTCCGAGCATGAACAGCGGACTGTAGTTGCGTACTGAGAAATAGAGCTTTCCCAGACTCCACAGACTGCGGTTCGGTCCCGAGACAGCGTTGGCGGCACCTATAGAAGGAACAACCACAACCTAACGCAAGGCAACGAAGTAGGCCTACCGTTGGATAGAAATATGCGTTGCGCTATATAAATCCTTTATCACACTGATACATCTGCGCCAATCAGATTAACGCGATTAATTATTATTTCTGACAATTTCATATAGCGCAGTACGCATAGCGAAGGCTAAAGTTAAGAGCGTTTTACTAGGGACCCTAGTAGGAGGTGCTAAATAGATTTAGTTTAAGATTATTCTTTAGCGATTGACAGGCGAAACTTAAGGCAACGAAGAAACATTTTCGCACTTCCAGATTTTACCTATCAGCAGGGTGCGATTTGTGATCTGGAGCAGTGGGGGGAATATGTCGATTGTCGAGCTTGGGGGGATGTAGTTGTTGGGGAAGTGTAGCAGTGGGGGATGTAGTGGTGGGGGATGTAAGTAGGGAAATGCAGTTGGGCAGTGGGGGGAATCCCCATTCCCCTACAAATCGCGCCCTGCTTATCAGTATACAGTATATATGATATATATATATATATTATATGCAGTATATATTATATATATAGCCCACAAATTTATACTCCCAAATCAAATTCCTGGCTACGCTCCTGTCTGCTACGTTATCTTTTGTAAAAGTTAATTCGTGAAAGGTTACAGTGAAAGCTACTCCACGAAGCGTAGACAATTTACTTTTCCAAGTCCGTCGTTAAGACTGAAGACATCTTTAACAGGTAAAAGGTACAGGTTCATCCGCAAACTCAATTCCTACAGGAGCCGGTTCTGACCTCTGGTCTCTCGAGGCCATCAGCCCATAGGTGTGAGCAGGTTTTGTTTACCTTTTAGAGTCCTCTTTAATTAAGACGGAAAGACATCTTACCGTAGTGGATGATCTTTCCCATTGGTTTCAGCAGCGCGTAACCTTTAACGGCGTCTGGACCGTTCAGTGGGTCCAAGACAATGTCGACCCCTGAAAAGAAATTGAATTTCACTCGTCCAGTCATAGGTGAGTGTCCGATACACATGATCCCAGATCCCCAGGATCGAACACAGGAAGACGGTTCATCTAAGGCAGAGCTGATGATATATATATATATATATATATATATATATATATATATATATATATATATATATATATATATATATATAGAGAGAGATTGAGCGAGAGAGTCAGAGGCAGGGAAAGTTCAGAACGTACTTGGGCTATTATATTAGCGTATCCAGTGTTTACAACAAGGTCCGGTTGCTCCGCCCATGGAAACGTTTCATTGCTAATGTGGCAGAAGTTTCTTGCCCATTTTATTATTATTATTATTATTATTATTATTATTATTTATTATTATTATTATTATTATTATTATTATCATCATCATCATCAAATCTATTATTAGCATTAGGCAGTCTATGGCGGATTAGCCATAACAATATGATGCTATAGCAGTTTTTCGGTTTGCACACTGGCTAATGACTCCTAAACCACTTAAAATTGCATTATTATTATTATTATTATTATTATTATTATTATTATTATTAGTAGTACTACTAGTAGTACTACTACTAGTAGTAGTAGTAGTAGAAATAGTAGTAGTAGTAGTAGTAGTGATTGAATGAATCAATAGAGTTAGCTTTCCTAATATTTTGATCCATGTCGCGTTGAGTAAGAGGAAGAAGCGTTGCCTACCTTTTGGGGAGATCTTGCGGACTTCCTCGGCGTAGTCTTTCGTTCGATAGTCGATCGGATGCGTCACTCCGTTCTTCCGGATGGCATCGTGTTTGCTTGCAGAGGCCGTTCCAAACACCGTCACGCCGTCAACCGTCTTGCACAGCTGCGTGGCAGCGATACCGACGCCACCTAGGGACGGGTATTTTTATATTCTGTAGAATCACGTTTTTTCATTCAGTGTTTATTCTAGCCACCTTGACTTTGGGGGGGAGTTTGAAATGTTTGGGGACAAGATTTGTCTCTCCACGCTGGGGGGATTTCCATCCCAAGCCAACATATACAATTTTTTGGGGGGAAGAGAATTTTAAAACTGTGAGAGGGGAATCCCCAAAAAGGCCTAGATAAACACTCATTTCATTTCGACAAAAGCAGTGTCTAGCTAAACGGTCAAGAGGAGTAGTTTGCCGAGTTCATAATACATGTATATCCAGAGAGAAACAAAGAAGACGCTAGCGAATGCTTAGTTGCTAAAGTTCGATTTAGCATCTTTTAGATTTTCGAAAATTCTAGTAAAGAACATAATCCTCATAATCCAAAGATAAAATGTTAAAGGAATAAAGAGTTAGAGACAGTGGCGTAGCGAGGCAAAGTGCCGCCTGGGGCGAAGAAAAAATGCCGCCTCCGAAAATCACTTCCTAAACAATTTCTTGACAAGCAAAAAACCTTATCGCAACTTCCTAAAATTCCAGACAGGCAAAAAACCTTATCTTAGTTTCGCCCTGAAAAAAGTCTTTTCGAAAATGCCGCCCCTAGACTAGAGCAAGTGCCGCCTGGGGCGGTTCGTCCCCACCGCCCCTTCGCTACGCCACTGGTTAAATAAATGGCTATCGTGCTAAAGGGTCAACCTTGACAATGTACTATTGCTTCTTACCGGCAGCCATGTGAACGAGGACGGACTTTCCCGGTCGGAGGTTCCCGAAATCGAAGAGCATCATGTGAGCGGTGACGTAATTGACCAGGAGAGCAGCCGCTTCTTCGAAGGTCATCGCGTCCGGAATTGGAAAACAGTTCTCCTCCGAAGTCAACGCATACTCCGTCCACAGGCCGAAGTCACTGGCCACGACAACGCGCTGTCCCTTCTACGTACGAAGACAATGCGAGGAAAAGATAGCCAACTGATGATATACACTGTCGACAATTTCCAAGCATTGCAATACGTCATCATCGTCGTCGTCGTCATCATCATCATCATCATCATCATCGAGCGATGTGACTAATGCAAATTCCGTTGGCTGTTTTGAGAAGCTCCTAAAGACACACTTATTTAACATATCTTATAAGTGATTCCTTGTAAAGCGCTCTTGACTTTAGCTCCAGTTATGTTACTGCGCTATATAAATTGTCGTGGATAATAATAATAATAATAATAATAATAATAATAATAATAATAATAATAATAATCATCATCATCATCATCATCATCATCACTCCATAGTCCATAAGGACCGTCGAAGCCAACGGTGGAGGAGTCAGTGGCGTAGCCAAGGTGGTGGGGTTAAAACCCTCTTGGCTTGGCTACCACCGATAAAAGTTTTTGTGTGTGTTTCCATACATTTTTTAAATTTTCGGACGCGGTTTTGAGGTCAAACTCCAATGGCTGGCTGCCGACACAAAATTTCTAAGTGCTATAGAAAGTAAAGATGTAAGGTGACGACCTTATTTTCGCTTGTCAGCATCTGCAAAGGGAAAAATAGGAGAAGGCAAGATGAGGATGACCTTTTTTGCTTGTCGAGAGTTTTCGAAGTTGGTCACGATCAAAACCAAACCCCCACACCTCCGAAAATCCTGGTTACGCCACTGGCAGAAGTGGTCGTCCATGGTCCTTTCCTTTCTTTGGCCATGTGTTTAGCCATAGGTGTTAAGTCCAGCAGAGGCGTAGCTAGCGGTGGGGTATACATATGTCCCCCGGGGGCAGAGGTGCGTGGGGGCGCAAAATCGGGTTTAGGGTAGCAAAGGGCAAACAGAAGCATCAAGATAGTTGTGACGACCTTCTGTTTTGTCCTTTTCAGCTTAGGGTTGATAGTGACGACCTCTTTTTGCTTGTCAGGGTTTTACTGAGACTGAGATTTTTAAAGTTCAGAGGGCGCCATCAGTATGTCTTGTCCTCGGGCGCCGCACACCCTAGCTACGCCTCTGAAGTCCAGTCCATTCAAGAATGTAGGCTATAGTCAGTCAATTCATGTTCTCTTTGGTCTTCCTCTTTTCGCACACCATCTGGTCTTCCGATCATCGCTGTTTTTTTATTATTAATCTTTCATCTTCCATTCTGCAAATGTGTCCAAATATTGATATTTTTTACTGTCTTCGATCTTGTCCATAACATTGCAATACAGTAAATCATAACAGCAATAAACTTGGTTGAGAAACGAGTAGGGAGCAAAGAAATAGACAGACAGAGACGAGACAGAGACAGAGAAATAGACAGAGAAAGAGAGAGAGAGAGAGAGAGAGAGAGAGAGAGAGAGAGAGAGAGACAAGAGACAGGCAGACAGAGGCACAGTGTGAGGTTACTACACATAGTTGACGCTAGCGTCTTGCGCTAAAATTGCACATAAACGATCGCGCACTCTGGCTCTTGAGACCAGAATTAGGTCAGACCAACCCGACTTGTAGGCCCACGAACGTTTCTGTGTGGTCCTCCGTAAGATAAAGTCTGAAGATCACACTGTCGGTTAGTGATAAAGTCGAAATTTAGTTGGCCTATATTCTCTTTTGGAGCCGCAGTTTTGAACTCGCGCTCTGTGCGTTTATCTTTGAATGGCCATAATCATTTTAAGCTTTGAAGAGTCTAACCACGAAAGGCTCAAACAGACGGAGAGACGGACAGACAGAAACGATACAGAGAGACAGAGACGTGAAAAAGACAGATTCACATAGATATGAAGACAGAAACAGAGACAGAGATTATTGTCATGGTCGTCAAAATTAAGCTCTGAAATTGAATCTGGTCGGATCACTACAAAGAGTTAATAACTAACTTATTACTAATACTTAACTAATAAAACATATGAGTTGACATCATACAATCATACATAGTGTAGGATTGACTATTTGAAATTGAACACAAAATGTTTACTAGTTGTATAGGAAAAAATGTTTTCAAGTTGGAAGTTCATTAATTTGGTAATTATTAGTTAGACGAGATTAGCATAATTAATAAAACAGCGGCGGTCGACTTTCATGCAATTCATTAGACAAACCTTACCACGAGTTACAAAAACAGTAACGTATACGTGTTGTAGGGTGCCATACAGTTTTATATATTTATTTATTTATTTCAAGACAATTTCTATAGCGCCGTGCACTAGGTTAAGGCCTACGACAAGGGCACTGCACACACGTAGATATATATCCTTACGGAGCACTGGAGATTTCCCATCACACTATAATATGGCCTATACGTCTCCACTGCGAATGTCTCTTCTCAGTCAACGAACAGCAGGGATATTTCTAGGATTGTGAATTGGGGTGTCGACCTCAAATTGGGGCCCCTGTGTCCCCAGCTAATTAGTATGCATTTTGTGGTGCATACCATTGTCACATTACCTAATTTTGCTAATTTTGGGGGTTTTCGACCTCTCATTGGGGGCGGCGTGTTGGGGAGGGGTGTTACGGGGTGTAAAATCATTCCTGCCAAACAGTGTCAGTACTAGGGTGCCAAACAGCATCAGTACTCAGTTATCGAACAGTATCAGTATACTCGGACACCGAACAGTATCATGCTCGGTTACCGAACGGTATCAGTACTCGATTACCAAACGGTATCAGTACTCGGTTACAGCACATTATCAGTACTCGGTCACCGAACAGTATCAGTACTCGGTTACCGAACAGTAGGCTACAGTATTAGCACTCACCTGCAGAGTTTTCACTCCTTCGCCGAGTTCTGTGACTATCCCGGAACATTCGAGCCCCAGTATCGCCGGTACTTTCGGAGTGCGATCGTAGGTACCCTGTCGGCACATCAGCTCCGCGAAGTTGATTCCGCTGGCCTTGACATTGACGACGACCTGACCTCTGCCGGGCGTCGGAATCGGTCTCTGTTCCACCTTCAGTTTGTCGTAGCCTCCGTAGCCGGTCAAGACGATAGTCTTCGACATTTTCTGCTTCTGGAGGGAAAAACGAGAACAACAAGGAAGGTCAAGGTCGCTCGAAGGTCGAATCGGATGAGTGCGGAACAGATTCGATCACAGCTGGTCAAAAGAGCAGAAATTGCGCTGCGAATAGTTTGAGAACCTGCGCTGATACTACAGTACTGTACAGCAGCTATATACCGTGTGAATGCTAACTATCCCAGATTTCGACCCCGACGACGCTGGTAACGTGACTGTTTTCGAGTGTAGGTTAAAGAACGTTATCTAACTCCAAAGACTTTTATCGCACGAGACAAACGTCTGACTTACAGAGATCAACGTTGGACCGACTTTAGGCCTAATAAAACCGGTGATAGGCCTATCGAAAAACTGAGGGACAAATAGGCGAGGCCTACAGTAGCTTAATTAAATCATTTATAGCAGATTAAGAGAGATGAAATAGCAGTATGCATGATTGTTCAGAAGTATAATAATTATACAAATACTAGATATAGACAGAACTATTATTATTATTATTATTATTATTATTATTATTATTATTATTATTAACTAGACGATTTCTGTAGCGCAATAAGCATGGCAAAAGTGGCCAAAGACAAGAGCGCTTTACAAAACTACGAATATCCGATGGTGAATAAGTAAGTCTTAAGATTACGTAGAAAAATTCCAAGAGAGAACTATACATGCGGTGTAGAAATATAGGCCTAATGCACGCCAAGGAAGTCTAAATAGGCCTAAAATAGCCTATGTCAAATGCGCAGGTTTTATTATGTAACAACTGGCAGGGCAGTTAAGATCGACCTTTGGCCTGCCTATATATACACTGTATTTGAGCGTTTTGTTCTCGTGTCAAGTGTACAAGCGTCAAGTGTTCTTGCAAAAAGCGAGACAACCAAAGACAAACAAGCCTATAGGCAGGGGCGTATACGACGGGGTGTATATCGGTATATATACCCCAAACTCAGATTATTAATAAAATTTTAATGTGTTTTTTAAGATTTTAAAAGTTTTTAAAGAGTTATACCCCCTCCGAAATCACATTATACCCCCCAAATCAAATTCCTGGCTGAAATAGCCTATGCATGTGATGGGCAACTAACTAAAAAATATTAGTTAAACTATAACTAAATTTCAACTAAAAATAAGTAGTTAAACTTTTTAGTTGCTAACTAACTTTTATAAAATAGTTAACTAAACTAAAAAAATATAGTTAAACTTTTTGCAACTAATTTTACAACTATTTTTCATGTATCAAGTAGGCCTGTGTTCATGAAAACAATTCAAAACATAGACGATGCTGGCAGCATCAACACGTCAGTCAATGAACCATTGAATTAATTAATCATTGCATTTCCCGCTTACCAACGATATCAAAGATCGCAAGTAGTAAAATACACTGGTCTCTGACCAAGACCAGTGATATATGGTGTTATCGTTGTCATGAAAGAAATTACCCAAAAGGAATAGATAAAAAAGGTACTGTAATTTCGGATCACCAACTAAAATTTTTTAGTTAAACTATTTAGTTATTAACTAAATTTTTTAGTTAAACTATCATTTTAACTAAACTATTTATATTTAATTAAACTATTAAAAGTAACTAAAAAAATAGTTAAACTTTTAGTTAGCAACTAATTAGTTAACTAGTTGCCCATCACTGCCCGCCTATTGGGCCTAAAAGTGAGCTTAGAATTCGTCTCGCCATAATTGTAAGCTGTAAAATAATGTAATAATAATAATAATAATAATAATAATAATAATAATAATAATAATAATAATAATAATAATAATAATAATAATAGAGCGAATGTAGAAGATAATTAAATTCACACTTAGCACTTTCGAGAGGCTCTTTGCGCCAGTATTCGCCAGGTGGCGACAGTATGCACCATCTCTGGTGTATTGAATATGAACAAACGCGTACTGGAGTCAAGAGACGTGATTTGACGATGACGTACCTATTTTCAAAATGGCAGAAAGTGACGTCAACTGGCAAAACATAAATGAAAAGACTCTTGCGATCGAATGCGTAAATCTTAACTTTTAATAATAATAATAATAATAATAATAATAATAATAATAATAATAATAATAATAATAATAATAATATAAGAATAATATAATAATAATAATATAATAATAATAATAATAATAGTGTAATTTTTATAATACACTTTATAGTACGCTTTAAATATCATTGACTAAATATTTTCCTCGACCTGTGATTATGATTGGCTTCTATAGCGCCAACCGTCTACATACTACTGAATAGTATAGATCGACCGGAATTCATGCAACAATCATCATCGTCAATTCGTCATCGTCATCATCATTATCAATATTATCATTATCATCATCGTCGTCGTCGTCATCATCATCATCATCTTTTTCATCATCATCGTAGTTGTCGCATTTCTGAAGGCGCCCATTTCTTTAATGATAATGATCCCAGATTCAACAGTCTCTCCCTCCCATCTCCGATATCACGTGACGCAACGCGCGTCATTAATATTTCACCACTTAGAGTAGGGATGCACAATCTTTTTAGGCAAATGGACAACTTGAACATTCACAGATTACTTGAGGGCCATAATCTCGAAATGCGTGTCCTATTAATTATTCATAATAGATTTTATACAGCCTGTACAAATCTGCAACTCAAACGAAATTAACTTGAATAAATATTGCAATTAATTACTGCATGCCACACAATAGTAGCAGTCCAGTTAGTTGATATATACAGTGTATAAGAAAATTACTGCTCTAGCGCCTTTTTCAGTGTTGTTTTAATTTACACCGCGGGCCGGACACAGCACATGTTGGGTCCGGCCCGTTGACCGCGGGTCGGGCATCCCTGACTTAGAGTCTGAGACTCTCCATCACTGAGAATGACCGTCGACGTTGTCAGTGTTTAATCTAGACTCCTGGACTCCGGGGGGGAACTGAAAAAAGCCGGGGGGGAGAAATTGACAAAGCCGCGGGGGAATTCTGCTAGGGAGCTGCTGTTAGTCCATGTAGTATGCCAAAATTTCCGGTGGGAATTTGAAATTTCCGGGGGGAAGGACGTTGTTACGGTAATTGCGATCGTGTTTATTATCTACATGATAATTATCTACTTTTATATCGTGATAATAATTATTTATGATAATTAATCAATTCATGTTTATTTAAGACATCGTCTTTTTCCTGTCACACATCCTGTCATCCAGTGGCGGCTCCAGGATTTGGCAAGTGGGGGAGTCGTTAGGGTGGCAACTTCTACGCATGGAAGGCCAACCATTTGTTGATAGGTATGTAGTAGTAAGTATAGGGTCCCAACAGGGGGCCACTGGTTAGGTTAGGTTAGGTTAGGTTAAAAAGTCAATTTATATAGCGCAAAATAATGAACAAAGACTCAAAGGCTAGAGCGCTTTACACTAATACGAGGTCTCGAATAAATAAGTTTTAAGTTTCCTTGCGAACGAATCAAAATTGGACTCTCTAGTCACGTGGCCAGGTAATGCGTTCCAGAGAATGGGTTTCCGCACTTGAACGACCTCTCGTCGAATTTTGTCGTTCGAGACGGAGGTGGAAAGGGCGCAGGCATTCAATAGGGGAACACGGGCCCCCCGGGCCTCCATGTGGAGCCGCCACTGCGGTCATCTCTCACGTTTTTATCTTTCACCGATCACTGACGTAATGGGTTTGCTCTCGTTAGTAACAATTATGTAGAGAGTGACAATGGAAAACTTTTTATCCAATTTCCAACCCCGCATCAAAGCATTTCTGCCCGTACCCGTCGCATTCCCGCATTGCTTCTCCCCGTCCGCACCCAACCGACCGACCCCCGCATTTGTTCCCACTCCCTCGCCGACCCCGCACCAGCAACACCCGCAATTTCTGTTCCCTCATTGTCCCCGCGGCACGCAGTCAATTTAGACAGAGCCGTAGCTACAGCATTTGGCGTCCGAGACAAGGTATACAATAATTATTTGTTCGCCCCCAGCGGTCTAAAACCTGAAAAATTGATGATGGTCTTTCTTGCTTATCAGACTTTTCACGGATTTTGCACTACGTCGGAGGGGTAAATAAAGCGGGTGGTGACCTTCTTCACTTGTCATACCGGAAATACTTTCGATGGGCGTTTAAATTATTGCAACCATGGTTTCTGACGCCCCTCCCCTAAGACGGCGCCCGGGGCAGCTTGTCCCTTCTGCCTCACCTAGCTACAGCTCTGAATGCATGCATCAACAAAACCACAATTTAACTACTATGTTTCGTTTCTATGTTATAACGTCCGGATTTCGACCAGTGGCGGCTCCACATGGGGGCCCAGGGGGCCTGTGCCCCTATAGAATGCCTGCCCCAGTGCCCCCCTGTTGGGACCTAATACTTACTACTACATACCTATCAACAAATAGTTGGCCTCGTGCTTATAAGTGGCCACCCCAACGCCCCCCCCCCACTTGCCAAATCCTGGAGCCGCCACTGGTATTGACTGCTAATTCGTAATTTGATTAAAGTTTTCAAGCCCACTGGTGCCCTCCAGAAACTTCTACTTCAACAGCGCACCACAGGACACGAATACCTTATACACATGGGCGTCCGCATACATTTTTCCAGGGGGGTGCAAAACAGGGTCTTGTGACGAAAGAAATGAAAAAAAATTCCAGGGGGTGCAAAACAAGGCTTTGTGACGAAAGAAACAAGTAATTTTACTTTTTTCATAACTCCACAATTTTTCCAGGGGGTGCAATTGCACCCCCTTGCAGTGCACCCTCCGGACGCCCATGCTTATACATATTATCATCAAAGCCCTGTATAAACGGAAATTGACAGTTACTGTATACATATCAGTTTGTTACTTGTGTATTTGATTGCTTTTACGGAATATTTTTAAAAATATATAAGAAATCCTGCATCACAGTTGTCAATGAGATAAAGCGCTGTATTATAACCAGAACTGGATTAGTGTATGTCTCGTTTGCAGTCGCTACAGATTGTCGTAACGCGACTCTGACCTAATACGAGAAACTCAAAATCAACTACGTACGCAAACACACAAACACACGCACACACTTTCTCTCTCAAACACACACAAACAGAGAGAGAGAGAGAGAGAGAGAGAGAGAGAGAGAGAGAGAGAGAGAGAGAGAGAGAGAGAGAGAGAGACAGAGAGAGACAGAGACAGAGACAGAGACAGAGACAGAGAGAGACAGAGACAGATAGACAGACAGAGACAGATAGAGACAGACAGAGACAGAGAGAGAGAGAGAGAGAGAGAGAGAGAGAGAGAGAGAGAGAGAGAGAGAGACAGAGAGAGAGAGAGGCGGCGGAACATTTTAACGTGCTTAATAGAACGAATGTCAGTGCAAATGTTTCGCATCGTCCCGAGCGAGAGAACTCGTTTGACTGGGAACATTGGTAACGAGTCGAGGGTTCTCCATTCGGTGCGATTATCCTCGTTCTCTGACAGCACAGCGTCCAATGCAAACAGCGCGTGTCCGACAGAATAGAGGTTCGTAACGCTGAACGTTTAGCGTCGCTCTCTTCAGATAATCTCTCTCTCTCTCAATCTCTCTCCCAAACTCTCTCCCTATCTGTCTTTTTCTGTCTGTCTGTCTCTGTCCCTGTTTCTGTCTGTCTCTGTCTCTGTCTCTGTCTGTCCGTCTTGTTTGTCTGTCCGTCCGTCTGTCTGTTTGTCAGTCTGTCTGTGACTTTTTGTCTCTCTGTCTCTGT